>OVAN01011080.1:2696-15039 GCA_900406275.1 Anastatica hierochuntica
GTTTTAGAAGAATAGATCTAGAGAGAAAGATGAGAAAGAGAAGATCCAAATAACTCAAACAAAACAAAGAGTTATTACAAGGTTTTTGATTCTCAAAATGAAAGCAAATAAGGTTCAAGAAGTGTCTCAAAAGTTTATCAAAGTGTGTCTTAAGTGTCTCCTTGTTCTTGNAGAGAGGAAGCCCTAAAAAGGGTGTTTCTCTGATAAAAGCAACCCAGCATTGACCTCAGGAGAGCCACCATCAACCTCAGAGGTCGATGCTTCGTTGCCTTTAGCAGCAAGATGATTCTTGCTGTAAAGGAGACCCACCATCGACCTTGGGAGACCCAACATCGACCTCCAGGTCGATGGCTAGTTCCTTTTACAGCTTCTTGTGGCTTTTTGCTCATCTTTGATGCCTTGTTGATCCCCACTTTCTCCATAGCAATTAGCTCCTATTTTCCTTGATTTATGTGCTCCAAATCCACCTTGAATCCATCCCTAGAGCCTCTATAGATCATCTCAAATTTGCACCTACAAATGCAAAGAAAATGTATGCAAATGCAATATGTTTCCTAAACTAGACTCTAGACTCAAACTAATGCATTCTAAAACTTATATGCCATATATAAAACCTAAAAGTGGATGAAACTAAGCTAAAATGTATCTAAATATGCATAAAAATATGTACACATGAACACCCCCGGAGTTGTCCTTTGCTTGTCCTCAAGCAAACAACAAAGACCAAACCCGGAAATGAGGTTTGCAAGCGGGAGCTCAAAACCAAGATAAGAAGAGTTATGTCTTATGCCTAATGTCCTCAAGACAAGTAAAATGGTGCAAAGATCATCCAATAGCCTAAGTACTTCTCGATGATCATCACAAGACCAACTCTTAGAATCTAAGCTAAGCATCCATAGACTATCTCATCACCAATTCCTTTTTACATTCAATTAAGGTAAGGCGTGAGTTCTTTACTTATGGGAAATGTATCTTATCCATTCGATTTGGAGCTCAAAGAAGGGTTTTAATGTAAAGAAGTGTAAAAAGAAGAGGGTTCACTCGAGTTTTGAGTTGGTTTCTCTCAAACAAAGTAGTGCAAGACACTAGGCAAAAGCAAGGTGGTAGCCGAACAATTTATGCATACAAAGCATTTACTTCCTATAATTGTTCCCACCCCTTTGTTTCCTAAGAATCTAGACACTTACTTAACATAATTACCCATCCTAAATCTAGAAACCATAAGTTTTTATTGAACCAAACTCACTCATTCTTTTTCTTTCTTTTTGTAGACAACTAGAGATTCTTAAACTTTTAGACTTCTAAGCTACTAACCTTCTTTTTTATTTTAAGAGCCACTATCTAATCACTTGGATTCTTTGTTACTTTTTCTTTTAAGGGTGAACTCTCTACGCTTTTAGTTTTCTAAGGTTAGAGCTTAAACTTATTACTAATCTCTAGTGCCTTTTTCACTTCTTTTTCTTATCCTTTTCGACTTTTCACCTTCTTTCTTTTTCTTATTGGAAAACCTAGGATCATATAAGCACTAAGGAAAATCTACTTGACTCAATACTCACTAACCATTCCCAGGACTTAAACAAACCCAAAACCACAAAGATTTTCCCTCCTATAACTCTAGTTAGCCTTAAAATAAGGCTAACTCTAAATAAGTATCCTCTTTGTCGTTCAACTTCAATTCACGCGGATTTTTGCCCGTGTGTGAACTTTCCTAAAGAGGCCTCACATAACGAAATAATAGGGGGTTTGAAGGAAATGTTTAAGGGTTCATAAGGGTAGGTTACTACTCTAAGGAGGAGAGTAGCCATTTGAGCTAAGAAAGAGTGGTAAAAGATGGTTAAAACATAGCTCAAATGTAGTGATTTCCCATGGTCAAGTATGACAAAGCCCATAAGCAAGATGCTAAAGTTCATTAAAAAGCCATCTTGGATAGGAATTGATTTAAGAGATCATCTACTTCAACTTTCGCAAAGATCTTTCAAGTGGTCAATTCCGATCAAGGGTTTTCCTAAGACAAAAAGAGGTCTAGGCAACATCTTACTTCTAGTGAGGGCATCATTCATTAAGCAAAACTTATCTTTCTATGAGGTAGTATCATCATTGTTCCCTATGCAAAATGCAATCCTATATGCTCCTACAAACTAAGTATTCACAAATGTATGCAATCTATATTCAAAGTTTTGAAAATCTTTTTGGATTTTTGAAAAAAATTCAATTTTTTTTTGTTTTTATAAGTCATAACTATGTACAATACAATACTCAATATGCATGAAAAGAAAAGAAAAAAAAATCAAAACTTAAAATAGGATTAGTAATAAGCCCCTATTCCGGACTTAAGCTTCACCGTCTCGGTGAACTTTAAACCGTGAGAGAGACTTCTAAAAACAGACATGAAAAAATGAAAAACATGCAATGGTATTCATAAGGGAAAGTAGGTGTACCTTTAGACAACTCATATGTATGAGTGTCTCGATGAATCAATGGACGGGTCGGGGTCTTCATAATGGAAGGATCCCCACCTTGGTCTCGAAGTCTCGCCAATGAGATTCTTTATGTTTCTTCTTCATGATTGCTCTTGAAATGAAATTCTTGGTGGTTGCATTGGTTGCTCTAGTGGCTCTTGGATGGTCAAAGGCGGGGGAGACACTGAATATCTCAGCATTTCAAAAACGTGCTTCTTCTTTTTTGAATCTTCCTCGTCGTTATTGATTGATGAGGCATAGCGGTTGTATTTAGTGCTTCCCTTGATTGCATTCCACAATTGCGAGATCATGCTTGTGTTCTTCTTGATTTGTAGAGTGTTCTGCTTTACTTGATTCTCCAAGAGATGCTCATGGTGTGTTCTTTGGGTTGGAGGCTCACAATGGTGGTTGAGGAACTCGTGTTCAAAACTCTCTTCATCATTTTCTCTTTCGGGGGTTTCTCATTCGTCATCTAGTTAGATTACCGGATGTAGGTGGAGTTCTGTTCTCTTTGTAGCTAGGTTTGGTGGGAGATTGAAGATAATCGAGGGAGTTACCGTAGTTGTAGTCCAAGACTTCAAAGGGAGGTTACAAACGTGTCATTTCCTATCCACGTTCATAAAGGTATAGATGACTTCTCCGTTAGGGTCGAAGCCGAAGATGAACCTTCGGTCCAACAAGTATTGAATGTCAATCCTTCTTCCTTCAGTGCGGTTCTCGTCGTTAACCTCTTCATCGTCTTTTTTGTTCTTCCAATTCTTAAGTTGTATTCCGAAATAATGGAATAACGGTGTAAGCATCCCTTCAATCCTAATTACGGGCTTCCTTTGCAATTGGATATCCACCACATATTCAAGAAGGATAGCAACGAAGATCATCCATGTGTTAGTGTCTTCTCCCAACGGGTCAAACCTTCTCCCACCATGCTCCCAAAGATTCTTCTTCAATCCTTGGAACAAGAAATGCATAGTCTTGTTTATCATAAAGTGGCAGTTCCCATTCACAAAGAAAGAGTTCTTCAAAAACTCCATTGTGTAACGAATCATTGGATTGCGAATCTTTGTGATGGTGGCTTCATCTTCAACATAGTCTCCAAAAGCTATAGTCCTTCATAGCTTGCTTACATCCAACCCTTCTCGAAATCCAATCTTGTTCCTCTTCCTCTCAAATCCATAAACTCGACACAAGTCTCTTGCCGAGATGATGTATTCTTCGTTCTTGATACAGAACGTGACATACCCGAGACTTGCTTCAAAGTCACTTCCATGGTGGAAATCCATGGTTGCCAGGAATTGGAGAGTCGGTTGGATATAGGTTGGGTAGTTGCTTTCGAATAACCTTCCAAGATCCATATATCCTAGAAAGTATTTAACTTGATGGCTAATCCCCATTTTAGACATCATCATATCATCTAACCACAATGTCCCTTGAACATTCGCATACCGTTGTAGATGATAATATCGCTTCTTTTCCTTTTCCGACCATGTTGGATAAGAGAGCCTCATTGCTTGACGTGGTGGTGATATTTGCTTGGATCCTACACTTAAAAATGTAGCAAAGTGAGTTTCAAATCTTTTAAAGGCCATAATGAGAAAGTAAAGGGTTTAGCATTGAATTGGGATTATAAATCAAGCACAAACATTCCCAAGACCCATTCAACTATCCCAATCTTACTCATCATCTCAAATACATCATGCTTAACTAAAACCAAAATGCCATCTAAACATGTGATACAATTTTCGGCCATGATGGTTAAAACATGCACTTGGCTTCTTCACTTCTTAATGGCTTTTGTTCAAATTTTTTTAGACTACTAAGTTCAAAATCCAAATGATACCTTTTAAAGAACAAATCCAAATTTAGACATGATGTGCAGTTAATATAATATGTCCAAATTTATTTTTCATGGATAAGACTCAAAGTAGTAATGACAAATCATACTCAATTAAACCAAGCATTTAAACAACCACTTCAAGCTTAGCTATGAAATAATCAAACACCAATTTTCCTTTTATGGGAACTTAGAAATCAAAATTCATGAGTTTTTCAAACACCCCAACAAGTTTCCCAAATTAAGAAAGTGGTCAAAAGTTCTTACCACATCTAAAACCCAAAGCCAAAAGCAACCAACAAGTTCAAGTTTCCTCAAAATAGAAAATTCAATTATTATTCACTTCAAACACACAACTTAAGATTCTTGCAATTCTAAGTGTTTCTAAGAAAATGTAGCTCATGAAACCTTCATAAATAAGCCTTTTCTAACCTAAGATCCCATTAAATATCATTATCTCCCTTTCAAATTTAAATATCGAAATTCAAGAATTGCAAAAGTAGGTTTTAGAAATTTTCATACCTAGTTCTTGATGTTGTGAAGCTAATGGGATGAGGAGAGAACCTTGAATGAACTTAGAAAAACAAAACCAAAGATTTCCAACACAAATCTCTCTTTGAAAGTAAAAGCTTCTTTCTTGGTAAAATTCTTTTGAAAATGGCGACAATAAGGAGAAGGAGAGAGAGAAAAATGGCTTCTTAAAGTTTTGGTTGAGAATGAACAAGTACAAAACTTATTTAAAAGGTGGTCCCCAAATTTCAAAGTGGTCCAAAGTTAGATTTTTGTTTTTAAATTGGGAGGAAAACTTATTTTCTCGAACTTGTAAAATCTTGCGCCAAAGATTTTAAATTGATCAAAAAGGGTTTAGTTTTCTTAAATCAAGTTTTGCAAAATCACTCTTAAAAATCTTTTGAATGGTGAAATGCAAATTGGATGCTTGAATTTAGGAGAACTTACATTGTCCAATGGAGTGTCTTAAAATTGAATCATATCGACTTGTTGAAAACATAAATTCGTTACTCCATTTTAGCTTTGATCTTTTCTCTTTATTAGCTCTCCTTTGGTACCTAAGCTTAGAGCATAAGAATGTCTTTGGAGAAAGTTTTTCCAAGACAAAATCACCATTATTGAAATTAAAAGCATGAAAATTAAAGACTTAAAAGAAATATTTACAAGGGATATGCATGAGATTGCCTCTCAAGTGCGTTTGTTTAAGGTCATTAGATTGACCATTCTTCTTTCTCTCTTAATTGGTGAGATTAACGACCTCCTCCTCATGTCTAGGTCCTCTTGTAGACTTCCTTATGACCCATTCCTTGATCTTGTTGAAATTTCTCATTCCATTACCTTTGTTGAAATTGGGATTGTAGCTACGCTTGAAGGTTGTACCTTGAGTGATGGTTACATCCTTTGTCGTGCCCAAATTCTCGCACGACACATCTCCTTCGAGGTCTTCCTTATAAAGTAAATCCAAACCTCCATCCTTTTCAAAGCTTTCATAGACTTTCTCCTCTCGAATCCTACCCCTTTTCCTTGGTTCCCTTAAGTAAATCGTACCACAAAAGGCATTTTCCTTTTTGGTTTTAAGCATTGGGTAGGAAACTCCTTCATCAACGTTTTTCAAAACGAGCCATTTAGCACCAAAGTCTATTGAAGCTCCGGTAGTGAGGAGGAATGGCGTTCCTAAGATCAATGAGAAATTGGCTTGGTTGGACTTAGTATCCACAACCACAAAATCGCACTTAACTAATGTATTGTGGACCCTTAGCTCCATGTTATTAAGGTGTCCCATAGGAGTCTTTTTATATGCATCCCCAAGTAGAATGGGATCTGCTCCTCTTTAGATCTTGTGCTGAAGTCCAAGTTCTTTCACGCGGTATAGTGATATGACATTTAAACTAGCACCGTTATCACCCAAAGCATTCTCAAAATGGTAATTCTTAAGAGCATATGGAATTAGAAATCTTCCCTCATCATCGCTCTTCTCTAGAGTCTTCTCAATGGCTCTAGTTGTTAGGATTCCATTTTCCCTCATGATCTTCTAAACTTTGTCCCATTGAGAGATGGTCTTTTCCAACTTCCTCTTAACAATACCATTTGTCTTAGCTCCTTCTTCCCATTCCTTGGGAATATCCAAAAGACTTTTCTTCTTGAGTTCTTTATAATGGAACTCAAGGATTTGCTTCTTAAAGCGTTGAGGGTATGGGAGTGTGGACTTAAGAACCGGAAGACTCAACATGGGGAAGTCTTCCTCAATCACCTCTTCTCCTCTAGGCATGTACCTAGGAATTTTTCCTTTTTCTCAAATGTCTCTTTCCTTGAGATATTGAGTTTCTCTTCCTTCATGAAGTTATCATCCTTCTTAGCTTCCTCCAAAACATCTTCCTTAGTAGCCTTGTCAACAAGCAAAGGCTCTTCTTCTTCTTCCTTCTCAACATCGACACCTCCTTTAGCCAAAGGAGTGTCATTTTCCTCAAGCTCCGTTCCAATTGGAGTGCCTTTCTCTTCAATTTCAAGGTCAATTTCGGCGTCATATTCCTTAAAATCCGGGTTCTCAATCAAATTCACATCCAAGCAATCAACAACCTCATCAAGAGGATTCAAAAGTAAATTCTCAAAATCATCAATAATATTTTCCTCTTCAAGAGTATATACAATACCGCCACATGGTTTAGGAATGTGGTTGATCTCTTCTAAGAAGGCATTGCAAAAGTCTTTGCTTGATTCTCCTTTCTCCTTAGTTACTCCTTTTCCTTTACGTTTTGAGATGACTTTTTGTAGTTGAGAGTCTATTACCTTGACATGTGAAGCGAGAGCTTCGTGCTTGATATTCATATCATGATAGATGGACTGTATCTTCACACTCATTTCCCCAAACTTCTTGTTGAGATCGACTTTTGTCTCGTTTTGTCCTTCCACAAGCTTCTTAAGCATAGCATGATTTTCTTCTTCTTTGGTAGGACCGTTTTGTTGTTGAGGCTTTTGGTAGTAGCCTTGCCTAGATTGGTATTAGTACCCTTGTTGGTTTGTCTTCGAAGGATAGACTTAATCTTGTGGATTCTCCACATTAGTGCTTCGGTAGGATAAGTTGTTGTTGAAAGGCTTGTATCCTTGGTTGAAGGGTTTTTGGTAGTACCCTCCTTGTATGTAACTCACTTCCTCTTGATTCTCAACCTCTTGTCCTTCGACTTCAATTTCCGAAAAGTGAACACTTCTTCTTGTTTGTTGTATGAGCCTATCAACTTTATCACTTAGCTCCTTGATCTTTTCTTCCTTAGATATGATGCTCCTCACCGTTCTATCATAGTCATTCCCATCACAATTGTCGCTTTGGGAAAGGTTGTCTATGAGCTTCTCTCCTTACTCGGCGGAAAGACTAGCAAAGCTTCCCATGGAGTCGGTGTTCAAAGCCAATCGCTACTTCTCTTGGATACCTCTATGGAAATATGAAGAAGGTTGCCCTTTTTGATACCGTGGTGAGGACAACTCCTTATATATCCGTTGAAGCGCTCCCAAGCTTCATAGAGTGATTCCATTCCTTCTTGCTTAAAGGTGTAGATTTCATTCCTAATCTTAGCCGTCCTTTGGGGCGAGAAGAATTTAGCCAAGAATCTCCTCTTACACTCGTCCCATGTTTTGATAGAAGAGGTCACAACTCCTTCCTCACATTGAGATCCTTGGCCTATGAATAGCTTCAATCCTCTAATAAAGTCTTATCCAATTCCATCATATCACTAGATCGACCCCGAACCCATTACTATTATCTCAAGATCCTACCTTTTTATTGTTTACATCCAAGTTCACTCCTTTCTTGTTTTTCCTTGTTGCTAGTTTAATTATTACTTTCAGTTATGCATTTTGATTATGTGTTGGTCTTGTTAATCATTAGATTTAGTGGAGACCCGTGACAATCCCCATCTAAATCGACCACCTAGACTAGGATTCTTAGTGTATTCCCTTTGCTTAGGTTCTATTAGTCAAGTCTTTAAATCCTTGGACGACCCTAAAGTACTACGATTTGACTTCGTTCTCTTGCGGGATGGAGAGTAGGCTTAGGTTTATAAATAGTACACTCTGGCTCACATCAACTTCCTTGGCATGTCGACAAGCGCAATCTCATCTATGAAAGGAGTGTCTACGTAAGAGCTTAAGGCACTTCTTCTCAGACGAGGTGCGACACCTATAAGACGTTCAATTATTGACTATAAAGCCTCGAACTTGCTTGAGAACATCTGCTCCAGGCGCCTAGGTTTGCGGCATGTTGTTCCTCTACCTCCATAGGTTCTCCTTATGCATGAGCTAGATCATGATTCCCCTAGATCCCTGTTGCCATCGGACCGCCTCTTTCTCTAGAGTTATCAACAGGGGGAGTCTCCACGGTTGGCATCCAGGGTACAGGAACACTTAATCTTTGGTATGCAGCCTGGTTAGCCGTCAAGGTCGAGTTCGTCTCTCTAAGAGTTTCATTCTCCAATTCTAGTTGTTGAGACGTTGCGCGTTCTCTTGAAGCTTTTTGGCGCATGCCTCCATCTACTGCTTCAAAGCTTGCAACTACGCAGTTGCCGCGTTGGGTCCCGTTGGGGTCTGATCCCTCCTTAGTTGTTCCATCTCTTCGAGTATTGTCTGCAAAGTTTCCAGTTGAGATCTCATCTCTTCATAATGTAGGTTAGTTCATTCAGGTGTTGTGATCACGGCATCAGCGTTGTCTCCGGCCATCGTCATGTAGTTTTTAATTTGAGCTCTCCTCCTTCTAGCGTCAAACTGTTATGGATATTTTTGGGGAGTTCTTTGATGGCACTATGGAAGCAAGAAGACAATGTATATGCATGAAGATGAATGATTTTAGGTTAGTGGATTTAAGCAAAAGAAGTTGGAGGATGTTTGTGTTCAAAGAATCGAATTAAAAAGATGGTGAAAGAACAAATGTATTAGCCTTTTTTCCTAGGGTTTTTAGGATGATCTCCATAATCCGTTAAGCATGATATTTATACATGAAATCTTGTTGTTATCCTCTTAGGATCAAGAAATATCGCAACTATCTACAAGTATACATGATTATCTCTTTATAAATAAAAAGAAGATAAGTATTTGATAAGAGTCGACTAGCCTTTCGGCTTCCAGCATCCTTATGACGTCTGACTTCCTGGTTCTTGGCATTCCCATGTCTTATGGCTAAACGTTCGTACTCTATCCATGCCAAGGGGAATCCCCAATGCTCAAATTACTCTCAACAAAAGTCAACACTGATTCCTGACAAGTTAAATGGTAAAGTACAAACCGGTGAGGTTATACTAGACATTGGTGCTTCGCACCATATGACGGGAGACCTATGTTTACTTGTTGATATACAAGGAATCACATATTTTCCATTGAGTTTTGCAGATGGGAACGAAGTGATGGCCACTAAGAGTGGGAAGTTGGTGTTGTCGACAAAGATTACTTTTTCTAATGTGTTGTTTGTGCCTAATATAAATTGTACGTTATTATCTGTGGTGAAGTTGCTTAAGCAAACAGGTTGTTTTGCGGTTTTTACTGATACATTGTGCTTTTTACAGGACCGTTTTATGAGGACCCTGATTGGAACCAGTGAAAAACGGAGGAGGAGACTTAATGAGCTTTTCGAAATATTTCATTGAGAATGGATCGTGCATCTGACTACATGTTCATATACTCCCCAACAAAATGGGGAGTGGAGAGGAAAAATTGTCATATCTTAAACGTTTCAAGGTCTTTGTTATTTCAAGCCAATTTTCCGATCAAATTCTGGGGTCAAAGTGATTTAGTTGAACTCACTTGATTAATATGACTCCAACGAGTGTTTTCAGTTGGAAAGCACCTTACAATTGTCTATACAACACGACCCCATCATTTCATGAGCTGAAGACATTCGGTTGTTTGAGTTTCGTTCACAAACAGAGGCATGACATTGACAAATTCGCAGAATGCAGTAGGAGATACGTGTTGATGGGGGTATCCATGTGGTAAGAAAGACTAGCGGCTTTATGATCCTGAGAAGAATGAATTATTCGTGTCTCGAGATGCAGTATTTGACGAGTCAAGCTTCGTTATGCCAACGTTAAAGCTGGAAGCGAATCTGTTCCATTACTAGTTGACATCGAACAACAATGTTTAGAGGAAGAAGTACCAATAATTGTTGAGCTGGACAAGATTTTCGATGCGGAAGAAGTAGTAGAAACAGAGGTAGACCAAGAATATCAATCAGTAGCTAACAAAATACAGAAACAGAGCACAAACAAATAGAGGAAAGAAAAGCTGATCACATGTCACAAGAACCTGTCGAGTTGATGGGCAAAGGAAGAAGACAAAAAAAGTTGTCAGTCCGATTACATGACTATGTTACTTACAATGCCAAACCACAACCCGATAAACGTACATCTTTCGCACTTCCTGGTGCTAAATCAACGTCCTCTCTAACGGTTCAAGGTAATACAATGTATCCTCTTAAAAACTATGTCACTGATGTATTTATCTTTGAGAAGCATCAAGTATTTATTGTAGCAGTCACAGCCGGTGTAGAGCCACGAACATATGTTGAAGCTTTTGAAGATGAACGTTTCCGGGATACGATGACAGGAGAATTTAGAGTTCTTAAATCCAATAGAATATGGGATATATAAACATTACCTGAAGGGAAGAAATCAATAGGAAGTAAGTGGGTCTTCAAGCTTAAATTTAATTTGGATGGGAGAGTAGAAAGATGCAAATCTGGATTGGTTTCTCTTGGCAATCATCGAGTGAAAGGAGAAGATTATGATGAAACTTTCGTTCTGGTAGCAAAAATGTCCTCAGTTCACACATTACTTGAAGTAGCAGTCGCAAAAGATTGGAAAGTACATCAAATGGATGTAACTTACATGGAGATTTAGAAGAAGAAGTGTACATAAAATTGCCTCCAAGGTTTCATATAGGTGATTCAAACAAAGTTTGTGGACTTAGGAAATCCTTATACATGTTAAAACAAGCGTCAAAATGTTGGTTCTTGAAGTTACCAGATGCTCTCAAGAAGTTTGGATTTGTACAATATTACCAAGATTACTCTTTGTTCACTTATATCAAGGATGGTAAGAGTCTACGGGTGCTTATTTACGTCGACGACTTGATCATAGTTGGCAACGATTTGAGTATGGTGATGAAATTTAAGGCTTACTTAGGAGAATGTTTTCACGCGAAATACCTTGGGAAGGCGAAATATTTTCGTGGTATTGAGATAGCTAGAGGCAAAGAGGGGATGTTCCTTATACAGAGGAAATATCAATTGGACATTATAGCGGAGATGGGGCTGGCTGGAAGCAAGCCAGCGTTGACACCTATGGAAGTCAATCACAAACTCCTGTCGGACGAGAGTCCTCTGTGCAAGGATCCTATTCATTTTGGCGCACGGTGGGACGGCTTGTATATCTCACCAACACGCGTCCAGACTTGTCCTATGCAGTCGATGTCCTTTCCCAGGTGATGTAAAAATCGAGGGAGGCACACTGGGAAGCAGTCAGGAGAGTGATACATTATTTAAAGGGTACCCCAGGACAAGGGGTAATGCTTCAAGCGAACAGTAATTTATTGATACAAACTTATTGTGATTTTCGATTGGGCCTCATGTCCTTTGACGAGAAGATCATTGTATGCATATGCAGTACAATTAGGAGGGTCTTCAGTAGCATGGAAGACTAAGAAACAAGAAATTGTATCGCATTCATCAGCGGAGGCCGAGTACAGAGTTATGGCGGAGACCTTGAAAGAGCTCAAGTGGATGAAAGGTTTACTCAAAGATTTTGGAGTGGTGCAGGAGGAACCAATGGAGTTGTTTGTGATAGTAAGTCAGCCATTTACATTGCGGCAAACCCGGTTTTCCACGAAAGAACGAAGCACATAGAGTCGGATTGTCATAGTGTGAGAGATGCGGTACAAGACGGGCTCATCGTTACACGACATGTGCAGACAAGTGACCAAGTAGTAGACGTGATGAATAACGCACTTAGTACTGCATGTAACACCCCCGATCAGGATTAGGTCAAAGTCAACCAATCTGCCGTGC
>OVAN01011081.1:498-15039 GCA_900406275.1 Anastatica hierochuntica
TTGGCGCCAAGACGGACCTCCGATCTTGGTTCCAATCGATGTCTAGATCGGCCTCTAGTTCAGTCGTCATACGGTTTCAAGACTCGTTCGTAGGTTTGGCGTCAATCGGTGTTTAGACATTTCTTCGAAGCGACACGGTTCTTTAACGCTTTTGGTTGTTTCGTATCGCTCCGGAGGACGTATCGTGTGGCCTCGTGAGAGTTATCCGAAGACCATCGATGCTAACCTTGGCACTTGGATGCTCTAGCTGCTTGCGGACGGACAGACTTTATGCGGAGATTGGTCGTGATCGACTGTCTCCGAAGCTTTGAAACCAGGTCGGGTAGAGAAAGCCTGAACGATGAGAATCTCGGAATTTTCAGATATTCTTACGATTCCTGTGTCCGGAGGAGAAAACATCATTTCCGTAGTGCTTTTCAGGCATTGATTTCGTCGGGACAGTTTTTGACCCCAACAGATACACACTTGAAGCTACAAGGAGTCTAAACTGAGTAATTTCTTGCATCCTAGCCATTTTATTGCCGCCAAGAACGGAATCAACTAAGTTTTTTCCAGCACCTCATAGAGGATCTATGGGACATTTAAAGTTTTAAATCCCCTTCAAAGACCCTTAAACACAAAGGCAAGCTTATGAAGCAAAAATTGCAAGAATTTGGACTTCAAAGGAACTCTGAGAAAGAACTTCAGTTGTAGTTCATGCCAAAGAGTATTGTGTTCAAAATGAAGATTGTTTTGAAGCTATAAGTTATCTAGTCAAGGGAGAGCAATTTTTCATCGATATCCCAAGGCTTGAAAATGTGATCAAAGGAGCAAAGACTACAACTGGAGCATATAAAGAGTGATCTAATCCAAACGAACTTCCACACCAGCTGAAATTTGTTAAATACCTTTAGAAAAACATAAGAAAGAAGCTGGCAGAGATCTTCATCGACTTTTGGCTCAACGAGACACAAAACCGACGAATTTAGTTTCTCTGAAACTCTTATATAGAAGTTGAACCAAGTCTTACTATTGAAAATGCCCTGATAAAGTGGGAATTTTATGAAGAATAGCCCAATCATATTTGGAAGCGCTCATACTTCATTTTGGAGCGTCGAATTGGCTAGAAACTGAAGAAAAACTCGGCCAAGACCAAACCAAGCTCCGCCACGCGAACCAATCTGTCAAATTGACAATTTACTACCTAGTAGCATATGAATAAGGTGTTTCTCAAGAAAAACCAGCCTTGGAACACTCAGATTCGCACCATCCCAATTTCTCATCAAGATGAGTCAAACTGAGCTTTCCGAAGAGACCAAACTCGGACACAACAATATTGGTATGAGCTTTAGCCTTTATAATTCATTTTTACTAACATTATTTGATTTTTTGTAGTATTTTTTTCAGTTTGGTCGGAGCAATCTTCCCGGATTGCAAAAAAGGACTATTGTTCTTCATTTCGGTTTACCGAAATATAAAAAATGTTCGTCTAACTCTCCATATTTTTGACCAGCAGCCTAGTAACTCCTATTACCTATCTTTTACATTAGTTTTCAGTACCTTCCTCACTTGATTTTACACCAGAACGGTGTAAGTTAAGTCCGAGGGGATTCTTATTGTTACTAATGCTTCTTTTTCTTTGTTTTTGATTCTTTTTCGTGATTTTTGAGTCGTTTTAAAAAATTTTCAAAACAAAATCGTTTTATTGAGTCAAAATAAGTTTGGAAACAAGCTTGGATTTGACTAACCAAGTGATTAAGGACAAGTATATGTAGTGTCAGTGTTCGACTACAGTTTAGTCATTCGAGAAAGCTCAGGTGGATCAGCTAACCGTGGCACCATATCTCATGATATCCAGGTAATGCTAAGCCAATCAATACTTAATGAACTTAACTTTCCAAAACTTAATGCCCTAGTCGTTTTAACTCCTACTTATTTTCTTTAAACTTTCTACTGTCTAATGCATATCTTTTCATTGATCTATCCTTTATAAATGAGCATGTAGAGTAGGTTCATATGCATCAATAGAATCATAAAAACAAAAAAACAGTGACAACACCCTTTCATATTTTGTTTTTAGCTTAGTCCGAAATCATATACATTCTAAGGGTGACCGCTAGTCCCTGTGGATTTGGTCCCTAAGTATTACTGTGGATGCTGTGCACTTCCAACTATGTTTTAACTAGAGTAAAACTTGACCCCACATCAGAAGCTCATTGTGGAGAGAAATTGGAGAGTTGGATGGGGATACGTCGGACAGCGCATCGAAAGAATATTCCCTATATCCATATTCTTGATCAATTACTGAGCTTGATTACGAATATCTATTTCTCTTAGTATATCCTCGTCCACCCAAACGGTATTCACAACCTTAGCATTCTCTTGAAGGTATAAGTAAAGGCTAGTCTCCTCATCGTACCAACAAGCATAGGTAACATGTATTGGTTCACTTGATGCCATTGCGGATCCTACAAAATTTAGTAGTCATTGTGAGTTCAAAAATTTCAATGAACGAATGAAATGATTTCAGAAGGGTTTAGCTCTAAATTGGTTTTAAACATTCAAGAACAAGAAAATCCAATTTTTGATTTTTAGTAACTTCTTCAACCAAAATATTTCAAGTTAAATGCTATATGAAATGAATGCAAATGAGGCGAAAAATTTCTTCCAAATATACCTAAAATAATCAGCCATCAAATGGTTCAATACGTAGCATTTCCAAAATTTTCACAAGTTACCGAATGATGAAATGTTATGCATAAGATGTGTACAATATTACCAATAGAATGTTCATGTTAAACATTTGAAAGACCTTTCCTAAATTTAGATAATTGTGATCTTAATATAATTTATGTAAATTCAATGACAATGAACAAAATTCAAGGCTTTTTACGATAAATAACAAATTAAATAACAATCATGCTAACATAATAATACAATTGCAAATTAAATGAAGATTCAAAAATCCTTTCTTTTAGCATATCAAGATCGAAAATTTCAAGAATAAAGGACAGATTTACAAAATTGTAAACTCCTTGAATTCTTCATAGTTTCCAAGCACATGTACCATCAATTTACCTTAAGAAACCAACTAAATTAAATTTCCTCAATATTTCTTCAAGAGCTTTATTCATAAGCACTACTCATCAAGAAGAATAATCCATATTTCAAGCTCTTGTATTTTTTTCAAGAAGATTTAATGCATGCATATGCAATTACTATGCATAATCTACTAAGATATCTCACAAGCAACATCATTTCCATCTCTTATGAAAAAACCGAAAATTTCATTTAAGAGTGAAGAGGTTTATGTTTCATACCTTGATTTTTTGATGTGATGAAGATTGTGAGAAGTAGATAGCTTGTAAGACACTTGAATGAGGAATGAAACTTGCAAAATTTTTTCAAAACTCTTTTTAAAATGCTAAGAAATTTGGTTTTTTTCTTCTCTCTTTTAAAGATGATAATGTCGATAGACTTAGCAAAGTGGGAAGTGAAGTAGCTTTCTCAATTCTCATGTGAAAAATGATGTGAAAGTGCTCAAGTTGGTGATGACTTTAGAAATCGAAGAATTGTCCTTAAAGAATACTTTCATAACCAATTAGCAAAAAGCTTACTAAAGCACCATAAAATTTGATTTAAAAATTGGTGGAAAATATAATTTTAATTTTGGAAAGATTAGGACCAAAGGTTTGTAATTGAATAAAAAATATTAGGTTTTTTAATATCAAGTATTTGCAAAATTACTCTTGAAAGACTTTTAAAATGGTGATGTGCAAACTAAATACTTAAATTTAGAGAACATACCTTAGCCATAGGAATTTTTCTAAGTGTTAAGCCACTTTGCTCATTGAAAATGTCAATTTCATATTCCTTATTGGCATTTGATTCTTGCTTTGAATGATTCTCCCTTGACACATAAGCTTAGAGCAAAAAGGAATGACTTTAAAAAAAAATTTCAAGACGTAACTATCATTATTGAAACTTAAAGACTTAAAGTATTGAAAATTAAAGAGAATATTTACAAAGGATATTATTGAGATTGCTTCTCAAAAACGCTTGTTTAAGGTCTTTAGCTTAACCTTACTTCTCTTTTTTAGTTGGTGAAGTCAAAAACCATCATGGTTTGGTCCCCTTGGTGCTTTCCTCATGGTTCATTCTTTTATCTTGAAGAAGTTCTTTACCCCTTTTCATTTGTAGAAATTGGGGTTGTAGCCAGCCTTGTAGTTTGTCAATTTAGTGATTGGCGGTTCTTTCAAAATGGCTGAGTCTTTATACGCCAAAACCTTTTCAGATTTTTTTTCATAAAGCCAATCCCAAACTCCATCTATTCCCAAATCTTCATAGGCTTTTTCTTCATGGATCTTACCTTTTGGCTTAACTCCTTTTTGGTAGATTGTTCCACAACATCCATTGTTCCTGTCGAGATCGAGCATAGGATAGGATGTTCCTTTATCAACTTTCTTCAAAAACATTTCCTTGGCATCAAAATCGATTATAACATCGGCGGTTAACAAGAAAGGAGTCCCAAGGATGATTGAAAACTTAGCTTGATTGGACTTAATATCCATCATAACAAAATCACTCTTCCTAAAGGTGTTTACAATTCTTAGCTCCATATTTTCCAACCTTCCCATTGGAATTTTATTTGTAGCATCTCCCAAGAGTAAAGAGTTAGCTTCTTTCTTGATTTCATATTTTAAACCAAGTTCCTTCACACGGTCAAGAGAGATCACATTCAAACTAGCACCGGTATCCGCTTAAACATCATCAAATTGGTAGCCTTTAGGAGCACAAGGTATAATGAATTTTCCTCCATGATCGCTCTTATCTAATATCTTCCCAATGGCTCTAGTTGTTGGAATGCCATGTTAGCTTCCTTAACTATTTATTCTTTAGTAGCCTTATCTTCAAACAAAGGCTTTTTCTTCTTTTTATAAAAATCAACATCTTCTTCAAGAGGTGAAGTGTCTTTCTTTTTAAACTCCTTTCCATTGGGAGCACGAGATCCATCAAAATATAGTCTAGATTTGGCATGACCTTCCTTCTCAAGAAGGTTCCCAAACAATTCAATTTCAATTCATCATAAAATTCCTCATCAGTATGATTTAAAAAGAGTCTTTCAAAATCATTAATGATCTCTTCCTCTTCAAGAGTAAAGACAATACTTCCCATGGTTTAGGATCATCGTTGGTTACTTCCAAGAGGACATTTCTATTGTCCTTGCTTGATCCTGCTTTTTCTTTAGCAACGACCTTCCCTTTTTTGATCCAAAATCACTTGATGTAGTTGTGAATCTATGACCTTCACATGTGAAGTTTGAGCATCATGCTTAATGTTCATGTCTCGGTACACAACTTCCATCTTTGTATTCATTTCTCCGAATCTCTTGTCTAGCTAGGCCTTAGTTTCATTTTTCCCTTCAACTAGCTTCTTAAGCATGGCGTGATTCTCTTTTTCTTTGGAAGGACCGACTTGTTGTTCAGCCTTTTGGTACAAACCTTGTTTTGGTTGGTATTGGTACACTTGTTGATTTGTCTCGGGCGGGTAGACTTGATCTTGTGATTTCTCCACATTTGCGCTATGTTAGGACAAATTGTTGTTGTATGGCTTGTATTCTTGGTTGAAAGGTTTTTGGTAGTGCCCTCCTTGGTTGTAGCTCACTTCTTCTTGATTCTCACCATCTTGTCCTCCATCACATTCAGTTTCAACAAAATGGACATTTCTTTTTGTTTGGAGAATGAGCATATCGAGCTTGTGATTAAGCTCTTTGATCTTGTCATCCTTCGATCCCCCCTTCTTACCGTTTTATCATAATCTTCTCCATCACAATGGTTGCTTTGCGCCAAATTTTAAATAAGTTTCTCTCATTGTTCAACAAAGAGACTAGCAAAATTTTCCATTAAAGCGGTGTTCAAAGCTAGACAGAAGTTCTCATAGATTCTTCTATGGAAAATTTGAAGCAAGTTGCCTTTAGTGATCCCATGATGGGGGTAACTCCTAATGAATCTATTGAAATGGTCCCAAGCTTCATATAGTAATTATACTCCTTTTGTTTGAAAGTAGAAATCTCGTTTCTTATTGATGGGGTTAAAAGTCTTCATCCAAAATGAGTATCACATCTTTGTGCTATTATTAAGGGTATCAATCGACATAAGACTAATCATGCCCTACAACTTATCAGGATTCAAATTAAGCTTAAACAATATATCATTTTTGGGTTTTTGGTTACTAAACTAAATGGAATAGCAAGTAAAAAAAATGATTTATTAAAATGAAGGTAATTCAAATGGTTAGAAGCGCTAGGTAGTAGATAAATCTATTGGAAACATGATTCTAAGAATATCAATTTTCAGGGAAGCATTAAACACCGTTCTAGAACTCAAATCACAAATATAAATCCTCTCCACTGTCGAGGTTCGGGATTCTATGCTTAAATACCAAGGAACATTGACTTTCATACGGCCTTGTAATAGATAAATACGCATTAATCGTTCAAGAATCAATTTTTCGCAAACCTTTATTGATCCACTTTCGTTCCCTATATTGGTTTGCCCATTAAATACTAGATCCAGTGATTTAAAAGCTTTTGGAATCTCAATCTACACAAGAACAGTAATTAGGTGATCAAGTTAGCTACAACATTACGATCAAAGAAAGATGAAGAACTAATCTATTATTCCCGATATCAATTCGATAAACACATGAATTCATGGATCCTTTTATTATCTAAACCCTAGCAAGTGACTTCTCACACATAGACAGAGATGTAAAGCAATCAAAATCAAAAGGAAACATCTCAAATAGTTTTAGAAACCATAAGGGTTTAGAGAAGGAATCTATCTTTCAAAAAGCAAAGCGTGAGATAGAAATCCCCAATGGAGTTAAGAACGAAATACCTTTGTTTCTAATCTATTTTTCGTGCTAATAGGGTGGCTCTCTCCTCAAAAAGGATAAAACAAGTATATATAGCATTAGGTCAAGAAAAGTCGGTTTAGGTTAAGTTGGGTCGTAAATAGGCTAAGACAGGTTTAGGGGATTTTTCCCATACCGGTGAAAAAATCTCGCCAACCGCTCAGGGAGGCTTATGGTACTGGATGGTGCTTCATTCTTGTCAAAACCCGGTCACAACTCACTTTTGGGCACATTCCATCTTCAAGGCAGACAAACCAGTCTTCACTAAAATGCTTATAACTTTTGATCCAAAATCCAATCACCTTGAAAGAAAATGTATTTGAAAGATCTCTCAAAATAATAGTTCCTATCCAATTTTCATCAAAATATATTGAGGGTAAGACCTTCGTCTTGGATGATCTTTGTGACGCATGGAAACTATCCAGAAAATGACTTTTGCTCCAAACGAGTCCAAATTGCTCCAGAATGCATTGTTTGACCTAAAATGACTTTTAGCACTACAAATACAAAAAACTACCATTTGTGATAAAGAAGACCATAAAAAGCGCTAAAGTGAATAAAAACCTAAGGTAAAAGCATGTAAAAATACAGTTTATCAACTCCCCTGGACTTAAACGTTGCTAGCCCTTGAGCTAACAAGTCTAAAAACTGGGAAGAAGTTTGAAAAACATGGAAATAGTGTAGAAAAATCTCTTACCGTACCTTAGCAATCCATGAACAACCGAGTTAGATTTTGTATAGAACTTTCACGTATTTAGCTAAAAGATTAGCAACCATAACGATCAAATCCACAATCCCCCCCCCCCAAATGATCTGAAATCTCCAATGAATACTCCTTAAATTCTAAGTCTGTGATCACATCGAGGGAATACCGATCAATAGAACAAGTGACTCAACCCAATCAAGAACCTTAATACCTTAGCAGTGCGTAAAATTCTACTCCCTATTCTATTGCTTAGGAGGCTGATTTTTCCCTACTTCTCTAAGGTATCATTTTACTTTTTCTATCAAACCGCTTTTGAGAATCAAATTTTCCCTACTTTTCTAGGGTATCATTTTATTTTTTCTATCGATCTCATTTTCTTTCTTATATTTTTTTTTACTCTCTTTTTTTTATAGTAAGCATAAATGGAATAAGTCTCCATGAGTTCATAGGTTTCAACATTTTAGTTAGAATTATTGCCCATTTTTTTCATTTCATCGAACCTTAGACCAATTTTAAATGAAAGAAATAGTAAAAAGAGACATAACTTACTAGAACGTTTAACATCAGGCTTGAAAGAGGAGTCTATTCAAAGTATACAAAGCCACAAGATGAGAATGTTAAGTTCATTAAGTGTGAAGTAGCTCTGAATTTCTAAAATATCTAGGAGGTATGGTGCCTCGTTAGGTTGGTCCAATAAAGGATTTTCCGTTCAGTCTTCCTGTAGCTAAACACTGAAGCTATGGTCAAGGGGCATAGAAACAGACAACTAGTTTCCAGATTAAAGAAAAACTTTTGGCTCGATAAAACGATTTAGAAATCCATGATAATCACTAAAAATATAAGGGAAAAACAAGTAAATGGTTGTTAGTAAACACTAAATCACCCCGAACTTCACTTACACCGTCTCGACGCAAAATTAAGCATGAAGAGATAATAAATTAAATGAAAATGACAAAATAAGAAATTCTTATGAGAAACTGTTTTGATATATGATGGCGAAAGTAACCTAGGACCGGCCAGATGGCCGTTTTTGGCACAAACCGGTCCTGTGAGGTTCGTCAGCCGGTCAGGAGGGAGGAGGAAGGCGACTGTTCGGGGCAGCCTTGGCCTGACACCGGTAGCGTGTCCATGGATGGCACACTCCGGTCGTTGAGCGTTCGACACCCGGTCGTGGCTTCGTCCCAACCATTTTGTTTCCTTGGTCGTTCCGCGTTACGAACGCTCGTTTTGAATTCCGGTCGGTTGAATTCAATGGTATCAAAATGCTTTTAAACACTTTTGATGGTTGAATTTTTCGAAATAATTCAAGATACGAATATTTAGAGTTTCTTGCATTCGTGAAACATCTTGTTGACCGGATTAAGAACTCGTTTGGATTGTTGGTCATTGTTGCTCGGATCTTTAAAATTTCATGGTGAAATTTAAGTATGCCAACTTGATTCTCATCTATAAATGACACTCTTGGCTTAGCCAAGTTCAGTGGCTAGCCAACAAAGACTCAAAATTAGCCAAAAAATTAAAAGTTGAAAAATCAAAATTCTAACCAGGCTATTTTGTACAAAATATGCACTTTGCTCGGGCATCTTTGATGGTTTGAGTTGATTTTCTTGGCGGGTACTGGAAACCTCCATGTTTTCTTTTCGTTAAGAAACTTGATCCTCTGGGAAACTTTTGATTTTGACCGTTCCAGGATCTATTTCTCTCGGGCAAATCACCTATCATATAGTGTTAGCTATAAAAAATTGAAGTACGAGGTTTTGTTACCTCTTATGGTATTGTTTAAGACTATCTGAAAGATCCATTATCTAATGGTTATTTGTGTGTTTCTCAATCAAGTCATCACAACTTGAAATCTATCCGAGCTATTTTCCGTATTATAGTCATTTCATCCATTGATCCTTGATAGTATGTTCTGATTAGCTAGACAAAATTAGGATTGGAAGACTTTGACAAGGAAAATACCTAGCCAAGTGCACATGAAATGAGTTTTTGTTATGTATAAGTTGTTACCCATGTTCAAATTGTTTGTTGAGATAGTTAAATCCATGTGTGAGGCATTTAAAAAGCTCCATGGGCCACGAGTTAGTTTTGACCTGTTTTGGACAAGAGGAAGCGGACAGCCGGTCATAAGAGCAAATGACACAGACGAGACTCGGGGCACAGAAGCTCCGTCAAAATGCCCTGGCTGTCCATCGCTAATCGTCTTGATCCAAATCTTGTTTTCCTTCAATCTTCTTCCATTTTTCTTGTAAAATAACGCTAAGTGAGTGATTTTATGGACTCTAGGACCTAAAAGAATTAAAATAAAACATAAATAATTGTGGGTTACCTCCCACAAAGTGCTTCTTTATAGTCAATTAGCTCGACTCGTTTTGTTTCTTCAAACGTGAGGTGCATTGGCCAAGGAAATCTCAATGTCCTCGCCATTGGGTGCATGTGCAATATAAGGTTTGAGTCGTTGGTCATTAACAGTGAATGATCCTCCATTTGAGTCCCAAAGGACAACTGCTCCATATGGTTTCACTTTTTTTAATTTTAAATGGTCCGAACCAACGTGATCTGAGCTTTCCAGGAAAAAAAACTTAAGTCTTGAATTGAATAACAAAACTTTGTTGTTTAGAGAGAACGTGTTTGGCACTATCTTCCTATCATGATAAGCTTTGGTCCTCTCTTCATATATATTGGCCCTTTCATACGCCAATTGTCAGATTTCTTCTAACTCTTCAATTGGATCAATCTTCTTTCATCTGCGGTCTTGAAATTATAGTTTAGCTCTTTGATTTCCCAAGCATCTTTGTATTCAAATTCAACCGGAAGGTGACAAGCTTTTCCATACAGAATATGAAAAGGTTTCATTCCTAATGGTGTCTTGAATTTTGTTCTATATGCCCAAAGAGCGTCATCAAGTTTGGCAGACCAATCTTTCCTTGTCTTTCCTGTTGTTTTCTGAAGGATGCTTTTAAGCTCTCGATTGGAAATCTCAACTTTTACACTAGTTTGTAGATTGTAGGGGCTTGCAACCTTATGTTTAACACCACATTTCTTTAAGAGATTAGCAAAAACTCTGTTTATGAAATGTGTACCTCCATCACTTATGACTACTCTTGGGGACTACAAATCGAGGGAAGATGATGGATTTGAAAATTTTGATGACCACGTTTGCACCATTAGTGAGACTTGCTATAACCTCCATCCACTTAGACACATATTCTATTGCCACAAGTATGTATTGATTCCCAAATGACGTTGGAAAAAGACCCATGAAGTCTATTCCCCGCACATCGAAGACTTCGACTTCTAGGATAAAGTTTTGTGGCATCTCATTCCTTTCGCTTATGTTTCCCATCCTCTGACAAGCATTACATCTTGATATAAATGTTTGGGCATTCTTAAACATTGTAGGCCACCAAAAACCAGCTTGCTGGATTTCAGAAATGGTTTTGAATGTAGCAAAATGGACAACATAAGCTGAACTATGACATCCATGTAGCATTCCAACAACATCTTCCTCGGGAACACACTTGATGTGTACATAATTTTATGCATATTTAGAAGCATTTTAGCTTTTTTTCATCCACTTTTAGGTTCTATATATTTCATTTTAGCCTTAGAATCCATATATTTTGAGTCTAGAGTCTAGTTTTAAAGTTAGTTGCATATGCATACATTTTCTTGCAATTGTAGGTTATACTTTTGGAGTGGCTGTTAGCTTAGGTTTTTGCCCGAGATAATATTGCAAGCGCACATATAAGTACATTGTAGTGGTTCGGGATCGAATCCATAAAGACCAAAGGTTGCACGAAAAATTTCAGATTGAACGTGGGCTAAAACGAAAAGGATGTTTTGGAAAAGATGCAAAAATCGAAATTAAGAAGCAAAGAAAGTAAACAAATGATTACGAGTTGTAAATCAATCAAAGAAGATCTGGACATTGGGTATTCTGAGGGAAATATTTCATTGTTGATTCAAATTGTTGATTCAGGGAACAAGTTTTAAACTGTCTTGAACTCAAACACAATTATAGAATTGATCTACTTTCGTAGTATCAATTCCCTATGTATTAGAAACCTTAAGACTAACTTTCGTTAACTCTAGGATTCTAATCATGCATTCTAAACATGTTTGATAGGTTCAAAATTCACTTAAACATCAACTTCCATTGGCTTAAGATGAATTGCTCATTTAGGATTCATTCAGAAATTTACTCGAACACTTTACAAACGTTAAACAACCTAAGATCAGGAACTAAGTGATCAAGTTAATTTCAGCATTAATAACAATCCTAGATAAAGATCCAATTGATTAAATCCCTAATCAAACAATTCTATGTAAAAAATTCATGTAATCCCTATGTGAGAACCCTAAACCCAACAAAAGAACTACCCACTCATGCTTATCGAACAAACACAAATGAGATTAGAGAGAGACATGATTGTTGTGATAAAAAAGAAAAGAAATGGGTTCAGAAAGCTTCTCAGATTCGAAGTACGGAAGATGATTCTTCTCCTAAAGGTTACAAGTCTCTCTCTTAGCTCTCAAAGTCATAAAAAAGCATAATCAAAGTAAAAACACGAGTCTAGGTTTTTGTTATGTAATCCGGTTCTCGATAAGTCAGTTTGGTTCTTGTAAAATTGGTCTGTGAAAAATGAGACAGGGATCAATCGGTGTTGGACAAGTATCAATCGATTCCTGTCCTTCTGTCAGGACATTTCTTCTCTTCACAAACACTTCCTTTGATACTTGAAGTTCGTCCAAAATACGATCTTTCCGCACATTCAAGCTCGATACTTGGAAAAACACTAAAGAACGCAAAACCGCTCCAAAGAGAGTCAAAAAACATACTAAAAACCATATTTCTCGATTAAAAACCGAACTAAAAATCTAGAAAATGCGAACACATCAAATCCTCCAGACTTGAATCTTTGCTTGTCCTCAAGTAAAGGAAACGAATATTAAGCCTATGGGAAAAGAAGTTTGAAAACCGAATGGACCTTATGCTATTAGTAGACCTTACTCTGACTACTTTCGCCAACCATATAGACTTAGGACATGTAAAACATTCGCCTCAATAATCTTTGCATGACCTCCCAAGCCCATCCATACTCCAAACTTTGAACCTACAAGCTTAACATTCATGTTAATAACTCCCTACATTCATTCAAGATAAGCGTGAAACATTTTCACCAAAGAACTCATAATCAGGAATTCGGGCTGGGTATTCAAGGCTTTTAATGGTGAGGCTTAGAGTGTTTCGGGGTATCAAAGTTGCGTCAGGATGCAAGACATTATGCAAAATTGTAGGAGAGAAATAGTATATTGATATCCATGTCCCCTAACTACCGAAGTACAAAGTACCAAGAAAAAAGTAAACCAAATACGTGCAATATTCAGGGTGCATTCAAGCAACAAAATAATTTGCAAATGTTAATTTGTAAACCGGATATAAAGAAAAAGAATTTAATTTTCATTTTTTTTTATATATACATACAAAAATCTGGTAGGAATTAGCAATACAATGACGTTTTTAATTTTTAAAACACCCATACAGCATGAAGAAATGCAACATATCCATCTAAACCTCTAAAACACCCAGCACCGAGAAATCAAACACTCAGGACCGTGTCTAAACCACCTAATTTGTTCAATCCTACCTAAGTAATTAGAAGAATCATGTCTAACCTATTCTCTTCATTTTGTTTACATATGTGTGCATATAAGATAAAAAAAAGAAATGCATGGAGATTCAAGGAGATAAGTTAAAGGTGTGGTACCAGACTAAAGGTGAGTCTGGTCACTCAGGATTACCGAAAAGAATGGTAGAAAATGGGGATGTAATCCTGAATGATGGGTTTGATTTCCTGATTTCAAGTTCATGGATCAAAGCAATTAAGTTCATTAGTAGGCCAGATAAATAAAATTAATAACATTTTAGACAAAAACCTGAGTTCCAGAGATTTCTGGTGGGGAGTTTGGTCATGAGTTATTCCGGTTTGCCAGCGCTAAAAGCTCAAGTGAAATGGTCAACGAGAATATAAGTAAAGTGCAATGCGCTGAGATAATAGTCTGAAATAATCACAAAGCATAAACAATCCATAAAGTTGACTTAATAAGAAACATAAAAATGACTCAAACATCACACCAAAAGAAAAAGAAAAGCATATGTAACCTCCCTCGGACTTATCTCACACCGCTTCGGTGGGAAACAAATCCAAGGAAGGGATAAGTATCAAATAACAAGAAAAATCCAGATAAAAAGAAAAATAAAATGAAAAGAAAAAGGAAAGAGAAACTACTGAGCTGCTTGGGAAATGCTAGGCCTCTTTTCTAGTCTGCCTCTGGGGCGCTTGCCTACATCTCCGGAGGCATAGTCTGCTCTTCTCTTGGAGCGCTTTATGTACATAGGTTTTTATGCATTTAAGAACTCATTTCTATTATGTTTTAGATGCATTTAGGTTGTAAATATTGTATATAAGTCTTAAAATGCATTAGTTTGAGTCAAGAGTCTAGTTTAGGAACATATTGCATTTGCACATCATTTTTTTGCATTTGTAGGTGCAACTTTGAAGATCAATTTGAGAGCTTGAGATATAGATTCTAAAGGCTAAAAAGACCAAGAATCAAAGGGATTGAAAGGCTAGAAGCAATGGAAGAAAGTGGGGATCAACAAGGTATCAAAGAGGAGCAAGAACCCACAAGATCTGCTAAAGGGAGGCTCCAATCGACCTCAAGGTCGATGGCTGGCTACCTAAGGTCGCGGCTGGTCACCTTTCCAGCAAACAACACTCTTGCTGCTAAAGGGAGGTCGATGGCTGCTTACCTTTGCCGAAAATCACCTTTTTCCACCTATAAATACCCCTTTAACCTGTTTTTATGCATCCATCCTTTGAGCTATCAAGAGACAACACTTCTATAACTTTCAAGATTGTATTTTTATACTTTCT
>OVAN01011082.1:671-15039 GCA_900406275.1 Anastatica hierochuntica
ATATTTTGTTCTTGAAGCATAAGGATCTATTTATACTAAAGATAGAGTGAAGGAAGCCCTAAAACAAGGGCATTTTCGGCCTAGGTTGTGAGCCGTCGACCCCTTTGGTCGATGGGAGCCTACCATCGGTCGATGGCTGGCAACCTATAGAGAAAAATGTGTGAGTTGCTGCCTAGGTTACTGGCCATTGACCCTGGGTAGCTGGCCATCGACCTAGGGGTCGATGGGAGCCAACCTTGAGCAGTTTTTGATGCTTCTTGCTCCTCTTTGAAACCTAGTTGATCTCCAACTCTTCCATAGCCTTTTGCTCCTTTTATTCATTATTTCTTAGCTCCAACCCACTTTGAATCCATGCCTAGAGCCTCCATAGATCCATCCCAAGTTGCACCTACAAAATGCAAAGAAAATGCATGCAAATGCAAGACATGCCTAAACTAGACTCTAGACTCAATCTAATGCATTCTAAGACTTAAATGCCATATATACAACCTAAAAGTGGATGAAACTAAGCTAAAATGAACCTAAATATGCATGAAAATATATACACATCAGCATGTGGATTTTATTATATCATGAGAAAAGTTCTTACAAAGGAACGATGACAAGCCAAATACTACAAAGCATCTTCTCAGAAGAATGAAAGCTAGTACATTGGGTTTCATCAACACATCTTGAATAACTAAGCTAAGGAGAGAAGTCATGCAATGCCCTAGAGGACTCCTGCTGAAGCTAAGGACGCCTCTTCTCCTTGGACCCAGAGTGCTTATCCACAAAAGTAGGATCCACCCTAGGAGTTACATAAAGTATTCCCCTAGTAGATAAGATCATACTAGATTATAAACATCAGGGCCGAAGGCAGGCAAGAAGCGTCTAAGGGGGGGACTCACCCACAACCTGGAGAAGACTCGAGTCCTTCTATTGCCATGGGGGCAATAGAAACTGAAGATTCCAAGAGGACCCAAGCCCGTCCATTATGACTGTTGTGGTCGCGATGGCCCAATATGGTTTGGCGACCGTACTAAGGGCTCCCCTGTCTTCCGACCATGATTTTTGGAGCGGATGCGGCTCACCTTCGGTTTGAAGGGCTGTCTTCACTTCACTAATCCTCGTCATGGATAGCCCTGACAACGTCAAAATCGAAGGATGCGCCAAGGATGTCCAACACGACAGGAAGAGATCACCGAGGTGGAATCCCATTCGGATGGCCATGGCAGCGGCTAAGGCAATGGTCCACCATTGCTTCCTAGCTCGATGGAAGATCTTGAAGGACGTCACTCCATCACCACAGGCGATGTGCACTTCCAAACCAATTATGAAGCACCATGGAGAGATTGACGTGAAGCGACGGTCACGATTCTTTATACTAGCATGATCTCCACCCTTGGACAACGAGGAAACCCAAGAGACTCCTAGGCGATTCTAAGGCCGGTCCTTTGACGATCTCATCTCAGATCTGTAAGGCAGAAGAGAAAACAGTCAGGCTTCATGTCCACGAACACGGATGATGAAACACTAAAAGTCACACTTTAGCGACTTCTTCAAGTTTGTTAAAAGGATTGGACAACTAAAGCATGACGAGTCGCTATAGATAACGGAGAAAAGCGTTACCTTAGTACCAAAAGCTGATGCGACATGGATGCGAACGATGGAAACCGTTAGAGATATGCAATCGAATATCTACTGCCATCACATCAACGCAATCACTACTAAGGGTAAAAGAAAGCAAGATCTACTGGGGATATGCCAAAGACTTACCGGGAAAAGCAGAGAAAGTGGTGGCCCCTCGAGAGAAAACCCTAATCTGACTATGGAGATGCAAGCAAAAAAGTGAAATGACCAAGACTCGTCACTTTCCCGCCTATATAACACTAGCGGTAATGGGCCGGAGACAAAAAGAGAAGGCCAGGTCACGCCATAAAGTTCAAGCCCAAGAGTTCATCTAAAAGGTGCGGCTCGCTAAGCGCTAATGAGATTCACCAAGGATGAAGCCATAGCAGCGAAGGACTGGCGATTCCAACGAGAGGCATGGCTGAAGCCGTACTCTATTTTCTTATTTTTACAAAGTCGATCTCAAACTAAGGTATGAACCGAAATCTCTTAAGAAAGGATATACTCTTCAAATTCCACATGTGGAAAATGACGAGTGAGGGGCAACAGTTGGGGGTAATTTTATTCCTTTAGAGTTCGGCCATAGCCTAGACCAAGGAGATATAAATAAACTCCCTAGTAGTAGGTGCAAACCAATGCCATAACCAAGGACACCAACGCCAAGCCCAGGTCATAGCCGAGGTAGGGCATATCCCCTTAATCGGTCTAAATTTTAAGAGATAAGGATAAATGCCTTAATGAATCTAGGGAAATATTCCTTATTATAAGATAGACTCGAATATAGAAGTTATCCATAAAATTTATGTAAATGCTCTAATTCGAAAGCTATAAATATAAACGGAAGAACCCTAATTCAAGGATCCGAAACTGTGACAAACACACCTATTGTAATCGATCTCTCTTAAATATCAATAAAGAAGAATCGTTTTACAAAATTCTTAATCTCCTTCACTCATCTCTCTTAAAAACCCTAAAAACCATCGACATACTCTGTTATTGTTCTTCTCCATCGAAGAATCACCAAAAAACCCCCAAAAAGTGTCTATTGTATTAATGAAGTTTGGTGTTTTGTTAGATGTGTTGTGTGTTTATTAGTCCATTGTAACACATTTTAAGTTTTTGTAAAACTTTTTTAATAATATGAAAATTTCAACAAAAAAAATTTAATGGCTATTCATATTTCATTTTTATTATTTAAAAAATAATTAAAATATAACATAATAAAGAAATTAATTGCAAAATGATGGGAAATGGTGTTGAATTTTATGAAACAAAACTATTGTAAAGTATAAAATTATAGTGAGTGTTGAATTATTAGGTGGAAGAGAGAGAAGATGATGAGGAGAGTTAAAAAGTAGACAATGTGATGTTGAATTTTTTTAACAAATGTACATAGTCTTAGATCTCTCATCAGACTTCCTTGTTAGCCAGAGAAAGAAACAAAAGTACTTCTTTTTAATGACAGTGAATATGTAAAAATACATAAGAGGGGTTAGTGGGAACTAGATTTTCAAAGAGAAGATTGATTTTAAAATTCGAAAGATTTCTTAAATTTGTAAAGAGTTTTGATAAATTTGCAAAGAGTTTTGAGTATTGGAAAAATTAATCAAAGGTTTTTTTTTTTTATTTCTATATGAATTTTAAGAATCCACTGTGTTGGGGGTAATTTTATTCCCTTAGCGTCTGACAATACCTAGACCAAGAAGACATAAACAAACTCCCTAGTTGAATGTATAAACCAAGACCATAGCCGAGAACACACCGCCAAGCTGAGGTAGGGCGAATATCCCCCTTAACTAATTTAAATCTTAAGAGATAATGACAAATACCTTAGTGAATTAGGGAAATATTCCTTATTGCATAGATAAACTCGAATATAGAAGTTATCCATAAAGAAATATGGAAATACTCTTATTTGAAAACTATAAATACAAAGGGAAGAACCCTAGTTCAAAGATCCGGGACCTTTAACAAAAACACGAACACTTGTAATCGATCTCTTGATATCATATCAATAAGGAGTCGCTTTACAAAACCTTCGATCTCTCTTGTTCTTGAACTTCTTCATCGAGAATTACCAAAAAACCCCAAACAGTTTGGCACTAGAAGGATGGAGAGATTTCAACAAGAACAAAAGAACGAAGATAAGCGAATCAAGTAGCTCCTCCGAGCCGGAGAATAGTAAAAACCTCGAATCCACGTCCGAGGAAGCAACTGCGACTCAACCTGAGGAGGTAACACCCAAAACAGCTAAAGCTTCAAGAGTGCGAGTTGCTCGCGGCAAAGTTAAGACAGAATGAAGCTCGACAGAAGGAGCTGGAAAACGAGAACACGACTCTCAAAGCTTTGGCGGCAGAGAAAGATGCTCATACGTCCAACATTGACGACGAAGACGACGAAATGTATGCTAGGTTCAAAAGGAAAGTCTCATTGATGCATGCACTAGACGAAACACTGATGAAAGTCGCTAAGGAGGCTCGAACGCATCAAACTCCAAGCTCAAGGCTAACCCGAACCCCTGGCTCTCACCATCATAATGGCCCTAGCAGATCCCACGAGGAAAACGCTAACGAGGCCCTTGGTTTAGAAGACATGCTGGCGGGAAGGATAGAAGCCATGGTGAATATGATGAAGCGTCTGTTGGGAGTAGCTCCACCGATTATCAAGAGCACTCCCAACTCCTATGCAGATATGCCCTTCGTCGATGCTACCGCCCTTAGTGAAGTCCCTAAGAGATTCGCCTGGCTGGTCATGATGTTATACGATGGGACCGCTGATCCAGATACGCACATCTCGCATTATTGCCAACGCATGCTCACCGTCCCTATCAACTATAAGCACTTGGAAGTCTGTTTGTGCGAAGGATTTGGAGCAACACTCACAGGTCCAGCACTACTAAGGTACTCTAACCTGGCCAACATCTCTATTGACTCCTTCTCTATGCTAACAGATCGCTTCATCGAGCAGTTCATTTGTAGCCGAATTCTAAGACGCACCTCTGACGATCTCTATCGAATCAAGCAACGCCCAGATGAGAGCCTGAAAGAGTACCTCCATCGATTTAACAAGGATAAAGTGTCGGTTCCTAACTGCGTCACCTCCACGACCATCTCAGCTTTCAGAAAGGACTGGTGGTCGATGGAGATCTATACAAGGACCTCATGAAATATCCTTGCTACACTATGGAGGATGTATTCTTCAAAGCGTGGGCCCAAATTAAATGGGAGTAAGACCCAGCCTATCAGGCCCAACATGCACACAAAAAAATCCCAAGGCGCATGGTCATTCAAAAGCAACCAGGGAAGATAAACCTAACACAAAATGTGGCTATGAAAAATCCACGAAAGGTGTCTCCAAAGGATGGCCAAAGCCCCTAGCGAAAGCAAAGTACAAGAAGTATGTGCCCATGACTTGGCCCGACATGTCCAGCATGATGATATCCCCAGTTGAAATAGTGACCCAGCTGGAACACTTGTTAGGAAAAGTCAAGTGGCCGGTGAAAATGTGGGCCCCTCAACATAAGAGAGACACATCCAAATGGTGCGATTTTCACAGCGAACACGGTCACCTAATGGAGGATTGCTTCCAACTAAGGTTTGAAGTGAATGAATTGCTCAGGAAGGGATACCTACGGGAGTTTCTCTCGGACAAAGCAAAGGCGCTCATTCATGAACAAACCAAGAATGACATCCCCATGAGGCCAAGGCCTGACTCGCCAAGGCAAGATTATGTCATCCACTTCGTCATCAGAGGGTTAGAGGTAAGCGGAGTGACAATCTCTGCTGCCAAGAGAAGCACTCGCGCCGCCAAGACCCACCAGGAAATAGATGCCATGGCAATTGATAAAGAACACAGAGACGACATCATAAGCTTAGCCACCAACACCGAAGAAGAAGTAATAACTCCACACCATGATGCCCTGGTGATATCGTTAAAAGGTGCGACCTGCCTCATGAGGCGTATCCTCATCAACAATGACAACTCAACTAATATAATCTTCGCCAACGCCTTCAAAGGCTTGAGACTAGATGAAGAGGAGATAACTAGAAAGTCCACTTCTTTAATCGGATTCAGTGGTTAAGTGAAGCAAACCGTCAGAGAGGTAACTCTACCAGTATATGCCGGTGGTATCCACCAAAGGACCAAGTTCCTCATTATGAATTGCCCTTTGATGTACAACGCAATAATGGGGAGGCCCTGGATACATGATATGAAGGTCGTTCCATCGACGATACACCAATCCTTGTTGTTCTCATTGCCTCGGGGAATTGTAGAGATTAAAATAGGTCAGGAACGGGCTCGCTCATGTTACCATACAACCCTCAAAGCCATCGCTCCAAAGGCCCGCTCAATGGCTGCAACCGTGGAAATCTCTGCCGAGCCATTGCACAAAGAAAACAGCCCTCGAAGAACAATGCTGCATACCGGTCAGGGGGCAAAGACACGGGCAAGAGACGAGCCTGATGGGAGCACGGAGATCGATCGAGGTAGACAAACCCCTAGAAAATGGCGTCCAACAAACTATGGGTCCCTAGCTAGGGGGATTTGGATTTCATTAATGATTATGGCATTTTACCATTCATGATGCAAGGGCAAGTCTAGAATAAAATTTGATTTTAGTGAAAGAGCGATTTGTTACCTAAGCGATTCTTTTTTAAAAAAAAATTGGTATAAATTAAACACCTCTGGAAATAACTAGTCCGAGCATAAATGTTGTAGACTGGGTTGACCACGAAAACCTAGGTTAGTAATAACCAAGGATAATCAGGTAACCTAAATAGAGAGAGCCGCAAGCATCAATGATGCTTGCGACTTCCTTTTTGAGGGGAAATAGGGTACAACTAGAGATGTTAAAATGGGTTACCCATCCCCATTTAGACCCATCCCATTTAGACCTATCCCCATTTAGACCCATACCCATTAAGATCCATTTAGATTTAAGGTATATTAGGGTTTGCCCATTTAGACCCATATATATTACACGTACTCATTTAGACCCTTTTAAACCGACTTAATTCATATAAGCTTTATATAGTTTAATAATATTTATATAATTTATTTTGTTCTCATCAATTATACATACTATTCACTATTTTTTGCTAAAAACGAATTTTACTTTTTCTTCCATAAACGTGATTTCCGTGTTTTCCCGCCAAAAACGCGATTTTGGTGTTTTCAGCATAAAATGTGATTCTGCGTTTGTTCGACGAAAATGTGATTATGCGTTTTCCCGCCAAAAACGAGATCTTGTGTTTTCCCGCCAAAAATGTGATTCTGCATTTTTCCGCCAAAAACGCGATTATGTGTTTTTCCGCCAAAAACGTGATTCTGCGTTTTCTCGCCAAAGACGCGGTTCTCATTTTACCCGTCAAAAACGCGATTCTCCATTTTTTCTGCGAAAAACATGATTCTGCATTTTTCCGCCAAAAACTTGATCAAGCATTTTTCCCGCCATAAACGTGATTCTGCGTTTTCCTGGAAAAATTGTGATTTCTAGTTTTCTCGCCAAAAATGTGATTCCGCATTTTTTGGAAAACGCGATTCCGTGTTTTCTTGTCAAAAAACGTTCTTCCGTGTTTTTCCTTAAAAAATTGTTTAAAGTCAAAGAAGCTTTCTCTATAATTTGTTCTTCGTAAAACGAATGTGTTTCAGCAAAAAAAATCTATAGTTTTGTTTATATATGGCTTTTTAGGACATTTTTTAAATATTATATAAATATATATGGGTTTAACAGGGTACCCGTCTATTTATGTTTAAAACCCTTTTAATAAACGGGTTTTAAAGGTTAACCCATTTAAACCCTTTTAATAAATGGATACACACGGGCATTTAAAAATCAGTATAAATCCATACAATGCGGACTAGCTCCTAACTATAGTCCATCTAATGCAGACGAACTCCTAAAAGTCATGTTCAAAATGCTATGGCGAAATGCGGACCGGCTCCTAATGGTGGTAGATGCCATACATCAAAACTATGAGTTAGCAAAGCTAATGGAACATGTGCACCCCTATCCATCCTAGTACGCAGCTCATAGAAAAACTTAAAACTGATCGGTCACAATAAAGCTAGCAAAAACGCAGACACAAAGTGTCCAAAAGGCTACGCGCCTAGGGACTAAATGTCCAAATAGGCAGGTGTGCCCAGAGGCTTAATGCCCACCGAGTTCACGAAACTCACCAAAGCCTTGTGCCCACCAAGGCTTTATGCCTACTAAGGCCTTGTGCTCACTAAGGCTTTATGCCCACAGACCAATGGTCCAACTGATCTATGTAATAAAACATGATCAAACCGAGCCTAAGGCTTGACAATTAAGCGCTTATATATTTGCAACTCATAAAGTGTAAAATTGGCAATACCTTGTCTCACAGTACCAAACTTTCATAGTCGAACATTTTTGAACCCATGGTTCACTATGGTTATATGCCCCACAATCAAACTTGGTTACGACAACCATGGACTCCTGGATCTCTAGGGCCGCGTGCCCCATGGCTTAAATACTAAATATGAAAGTTTGTAATTCTAATGCCTTAGAGACCGCAGTCCACTAGGGCCATGAGCCCCACGCTTCTTGGAAAATGGATTCAACGATGAAGGATATTGGATCTACCAAAACTATGGATCTTTGGGCCTTAGTAGCGCGCTCAGAGCCAACATCTAAGAGCGCTGCAACCTTCCAAGGCCACAAGACCCATAAGTATGAATATCATGCCCAAAGAGCAAGAAAGTCATGGAACTCAGACGAGAACACGAGGAGCTAACTAAGCAAAGTTTTGCCATGGGCCCGACAGGATCAGAGATCTTAAAGATTAACTCAGAGTCCATAGTCTCTGATGCAACCCAAGATCTTCTGAACAAAGAAAGAGAAGTTTCAGATCTGAATTTCAGAATGGTTTCTACGAAAATTCAGAGGTGAATTTCGATGGGATAGAGTTTATTCGAGATCTAGAGAATTAACTCTTTGATGATCTAGAATATCTGGGCTCTTAGAGACTTAACTCTTTAGCAATTCAGTTGTTCAATGATGAACAGAGATTCACTTTCTTTGGAAACAGAAAGAAAACTTAGATTAAAACCTTAGAATTCTGGATGATCTATAAGTCTGGAAAAACAAAGCTTAAATAAGCTCCTAAAAACCCTAAGGGTCACGAAATCCTTCTCCTAAAAGGACTTAGATTTTCGACAACCTCCTAAAAATATGGGCTTAAAATTAGGCCCTAAAATAAGAAAATAAACTAAGTCTAAAAACCCCATAAAATCCAACAGATAATTAGACTAAACCAAGCTGAAAACCGAATGGTTGAAAGTCTTGGTTAAATCTTGGTTTGCTTCTTGATCTGAAATCTGAATTGGTTCTAAATAAACCAATATGGAAATTTGATCCTGAAGCCTTTTCGTCTGAGATCTAGTAACATGCCCATTAGAGAAAACAAATAGATCTTGGTCTTCTTCAGTCCCTTTGGTCGCCAATTCCAACTCATTCTCCATGCTCTCTTCATCTTCGCTATCACTCAACTCCAGCTCAACTACTTGTCCTGTCTGTAATGCATCATCCCCTCCCCCTTGAAAAGGATTTGTCCTCAAATCCGCAACTTCTACAAGATAAGGAATCAAGTCAGCAACATTGAAGGTTGAACTCACAGTATACTTACCTCGAAGATCAATCTAATAGGCATTGTTGTTGATGTGTTCCAGCACTTTGAAAGGACCATATGTCCATTTATCCAGCTTGGACTTTCGTTCTTTCGAAAATCTATCTTTCCTTAACCAAATTAGAACCAAATCTCCCTGCTCTAGTATCAGTTCCCTGCGCCTCATATTAGCGTGTCTTGCATAGGCTTCAGTGCTTAATTCAATGTTCTTTTTAACCTGTTCATGCAAAGACACAATGTACTCGGCCTTGGCTTTTCCATCAAGATTAACTTGTTCTTTCAGAGGTAAAGGAATCAAATCCAATGGAGTCAAAGGACTAAACCCATATACGATTTGAAATGGCGAGAATTTGGTGGTCCTATTGACCGAGTTATTATATGAAAATTCAACATGTGACAAGCAATCTTCCTAAGATTTTAAATTCTTTCCCACAACAGAACGCAGTAAAGCAGACAAAGACCTATTAACTACTTCAGTCTGTCCATCAGTTTGAGGATGACATGTAGTAGAAAACAGTAACTTAGTCCCTAATCTAGACCATAGAGTTTTCCAGTAATAACTAAGAAACTTAGTATCTCTGTCAGAAACAATGGTTCTAGGCATTCCATGCAAACGGACAAGATACATAAAGAACAAATCAGCCACATTCACAGCATTATCAGTCTTATGACAAGCAATAAAATGAGCCATCTTAGAGAATCTATCGACAACAACGAAGATTGAGTCGCTACCCTTTCTAGTCCTAGGCAATCCTAGCACAAAATCCATGGAAATATCAACCCAAGGACTCGTTGGAATAGGTAAGGGAGTATACAAACCTTGTGAGGTGATGCAATCCTGTTCAGCTCAATTCGTAGAATGCACCCAACCGCATTCAGAGGAGCATATCTTTCCAACCAGAGGGAATTAGGCAACAAGCTTGATTGTTCTGGAAAGCTTACTCCTAAGAGAATCTTTAGCAACTGGACTCATCACAACGACATTAATGGTCTGGGAGTTATGGAGCTTATAATCTGGGTGAATCAGGATTTGCGCATAATAGACATATCCTCACTCTGAAGGGTATTCTGACCAAACCAGAAGATTTCAGGATATGATTCAAAATGTTTTAGATTCTCAATTCATCAAGAGATCAAGAAAAATTGGAATCACTTGAAAAGACGCTGGAAAGAAGTAATTATGAATTTTCAAATTCAGCAGACTTTCAGCTCGGTTTATTTCAGCCCAAAAGAAACCAAAGCCCAAATCAAGGATCCAATATTATTTGTTGAAAGGGAGGCCACGAAATTCAAGTCCAAAGGAGCTCCAAAAATTGAGTTGCTGCATTGGTTTTTCATCAAACCAAGTTCGACACCAATTGGGGAGGAAAACCAGTCTCGAACCAAGCAATTCAATTTATCGGTTTTTAAGGTTCAGGTTTAGATTTAGATTTTAATTATTTCTGGTTTATTTTTTTGGTTCAATAATTTCGATTAGGGTTATAGGTTTAGAGAAAAACCCTAGTTTTATTTCTTTTTAAACTTTGTCGTAGGAGGATTTTGAGGGGACGAGTCATCGAAGTTTTTAATCAAAAGAGAAGTTTTCTCTCTATGTTTTTCGTGAATTGAGTGTGTCATATCTCTCTTCACAACCTTCTGGTGTGTATATCCAAAAGACTCAGCTTGCTGCAGAGTTCATTCTCTACAACATCTTTCTTTAAGATCAAAAAAAGAGTTCATTCACCTGATCTAAAGATAATTTATCCTTCTATCCATTCATCAATCCATCTATTCTTCTTCCATAAATCCGCAGAAAATAAACACAAAAACAAAACAAAAATTTCGTTCTCTCATTCAGCCAGATCCGGGAATAAAACAAGGAATCTTCCATCCATTATTGCATCAGGTGGTATCAGAGCAACTGAATAAGAGATCACGGGCTATTTTTCTTCTCTTTCTGCGATTTTCCAATACTGTTTTTGGGGAAACACTATTCTGAGCTGTTTCATCAAGTCTTGTTTATCTCTTTACGCGAAACAATGGCTGGAGATTTCAGCTTGACTGAATGACAGATGAAAGTCATTGCTTCTGCAATTGTTGAAGTTCTGACAACAAAACCAAAACTTTATGCAAGGATGGAACATCCAATCACCAGCAAGGAGGCCACGAAATCTTCATGTTATTCTGGATCAAGTTGTGTAAAAATCAGCAAACGAAAGGAGGAAGAACGAAGCGCATCTTCTGCGATTTTCATGAAGAACCAAGAGCCCAAAGAAGTAGAGAAGCTTAAGGTTGAATCTGAGAGCGAGCTACGAGCAGTTCAAGAGGACATCCATCAACTGATTCCAGCCCCAAGTCCATCCTCAATTGCCGCAACTGAAGAGATCAAAGAGAAGGAACCGAAACTAGCTCCTCTTTGCGAAGAAAATCAGCAATTCGACAAGCTGAACCAAGAGGAAGAACTTCAGGTTGTAAGTGCTCTAATACCAATCAAAAATGTGGCTGAAGAAGTATATTTTAGACCAGAAACCTCTCATGGAAAGGAGCAGACAACGATTTACAAATCAGGTTCAGAACATGGTTTAATTTTGTGTAAAGAATCTAATCAACCTGTTTTTTTGGATTGAACACACTATTATGTATCATCTAAGGCACGTCAAGAGGCTGTCACACTTTGTTTTTGAGCCAGGAGGAATGTCTTGTGTGTCCACCAACAAAATCATTACCTTAGAGAAGTGGACAATAGCGCTGAAACCATGTATGGACGATGCATTCATCCTAAAGGGTCCAGATTTGAGGACAAATCCTTTTAAAGGAGAAGGGGATGATGAAACATGGATCAGCAGTAATAAAAGAAAAGGATTCACACAAAAGAGATCATCGTGTGCCTTAAAAGTTGTTGGCTTTCAGCAATGTCCCAACGAGTATTTCTGGAATGATAAAGGGTCACAATACTATGTGTGCGAGCCTAGAGGGAGTATCTTTATGCCAAGGTTCAGAAGAGTGTATGAGAACAAAATTATCAACGAGTTTGGTCATTTAGAAGGCTTGGATTTGAGGACAAATCCTTTTAAAGGAGGAGAGAATGATGCAATCCTGTTCAGCTCAATTCGTAGAATGGATCCAACCGCATTCAAAGGAGCATATCTTTCCAACCAGAGGGAATTAGGCAAAAAGCTCGATTGTTCTGGAAAGCTTACTCCTCAGAGCATATTTAGCAACTGGACTCATCACAACGACATTAAAGGTCTGGGAGTTATGGAGCTTACAATTTGGGTGAATCAGGATTTGCGCAGAACAGACATATCCTCACTCCGAAGGGTATTCCGACCAAACCAGAACGTTTCAGGCTATAATTCAAAATTTTTTATATTTTCAAGCCATCAGGTGATCAAGACAAAGTGGAATCACTTGAAAAGACGCTGGAAAGAAGTAATTATGAATTTTCAAAGTCAGCAGACTTTCAGCTCGGTTTATTTCAGCCCAAAAGAAGCTAAAGCCCAAATCAAGGATCCAATATCATTTTTTGAAAGGGAAGCCACGAAATTCAAGTCCAAAGAAGCTCCAAAAATTGAGTTGCTGCATTGGTTTTTCATCAAACCAAGTTCGACACCAATTGAGGAGGAAAACCAGCCTCGAACCAAGCAATTCAATTTATCGGTTTTTAAGGTTCAGGTTTAGATTTAGATTTTAATTATTTCTGGTTTATTTTTTTGGTTCAATAATTTCGGTTAGGGTTATAGGTTTAGAGAAAAACCCTAGTTTTATTTCTTTTTAAACTTTGTCGCAGGAGGATTTTGAGGTCATCGAAGTTTTTAATCAAAAGAGAAGTTTTCTCTCTTTGTTTTTCGTGAATTGAGTGTGTCATATCTCTCTTTACAACCTTCTGGTGTGTATATCCAGAAGACTCAGCTTGCTACAGAGTTCATTCTCTACAATATCTTTCTTTAAGATCAAAAAAGGAGTTCATTCACCTGATCTAAAGATAATCTATCCTTCTATCCATTCATCAATCCATCGATTCTTCTTCCATAAATCCGCATAAAATAAACACAAAAACAAAACAAAAAGTTCGATCTCTCATTCAGCGAGATCCGGGAATAAAACAAGGAATCTCCCATCCAGTATTGCATGACGAGGTGTTTGTGGACTTAGCCTGTGCACAGGTGATGCATCGTTTGCAAAATTTCTCTACATCCTTCCGCATATTCGGCTAGTAGAAGTGCTCTTTCAACACGTGATACATCTTATCCACTCCAAAATGTCCCATTAGGCCGCCTTCATGCGATTTCCTGACTAATAAATCTCTCAAAGAGCAACGTGGTAAACACAAACGGTTTCCGAAGAACAAAAATCCGTTAGATAAATAAAAAAAATCACTGGAATGTTTGTCACTAGCTCTAAAATATTCTTGGAAATTAGGATCAGCTGCATAGTATGACTTCACATTCTCAAAGCCTAACAATTTAGTCTCTAAAGTCGAAAGGAGAAAATACCTGCGAGACAATGCATCAACAACCACATTTTCCTTACCTTGTTTGTAATTGATCACATAAGGAAAAGTTTCAATGAATTCCATCCATTTAACATGCCTTTTATTCAACTTGCGCTGTCCTTTTAAGTACTTAAGAGACTCATGATCATTATGGATCACAAACTCTTTAGGCCAAAGGTAGTGCTGCCAAGTCTCAAGAGCCCGAATCAACGCGTACAACTCCTTGTCATATGTCGGATAATTCAGTCTCGGTCCGCTAAGTTTTTCGCTGAAATAGGCAATGGGTTTTTTCTCTTGCATCAATACAGCCCCAATTCCTACACCAGAAACATTGCATTCAATTTCAAATGTTTTAGAAAAATAAGATAGAACAAGCAATGGAGCATTAATTAACTTCTCTTTCAGCTGTTGGAAAGCATCTTCTTGTTCCTTTTCCCACTTGAATGCAACGGTTTTCTTGATAACTTCTGTAAGTGGTGCTGCCAAGGTGCTGAAGTCTTTGATGAACCGACGATAGAAACCAGCCAGCTCGTGAAAGCTCCACACCTCTGCCACCGTTGTTGGGCTCGACCAATCCCTAATAGCCTTTATCTTTTCCTCATCCACCTTGATTCCTTGTGCTGTCACAACAAAT
>OVAN01011083.1:0-15036 GCA_900406275.1 Anastatica hierochuntica
GTATAATAATTCAAAACCATGTCAATAAATATTTATGATGATAACAATAACTAATATTAAGAAATCGTTTTTAAAACTTACGTGAAAGTCACAAAGAATTAGTTTCAAAGTTTCTCCATATGGAGTAACTTGTTTCCACAGTCGGATGATCTTTGCAACGATCTTCCATGTTGACTTGTATGNAACCTTATTTTGTACCACCATTTTGTAACTTTTTTTAGAGGAGACTTTTTTTTGCGTTAAAGCGATGCTTTGGAATGTCGACTTGAATACATATTTATATAGCGCATAGGATGGTTAATTTAAAAGAATATTCGTTTCATTTTTAAAGTATCAAATAATCTAGTAAAATCTTTTTAAAAGTTATTTTGAAGGAAATTTGATATCAAAATTTTAATCACATAAAATTAATAAGGTAACTAAAATTCAAAATCTTATTTCCGAATATCACGCACAATTAAAACTACATGATATCACAATTAATACATTTCGTTTGTTAGTGTTTGTAAAGGAAATTTGAGATTAAAACGCGATCACATTCAATTCAAATTTAAAGTGATTAGAATAAATTCACCGGATTTTCCTCATATTTAAAACAAAATGAGATCACAATCTTTGTAGTTGAATTTTTTTTTAAATAATTAATTTAGTATTATTGCTAATTACCAAAAACACAAAACAATCGAAAGATGTTGAGATCTTACTTGTCATATTTGTTTAGTCCGATATTCTTGATATATTTACCAATTAATTGTTTATCATTTAAATAATTTAAATAGTTTTAATTACACTTTCATCTTATTGGCTAACCTCTTCCGAAATCACTCTCCGTAAGACACCTCAGCTTTTGAATTCAAAATCTTCTCAAAATGTCTCCTCGATTAATATATAGATATATCATAATCTCAATTTATAGAGGCTTTATTGGATAACGTTTTGTTTTAAATTTGTAGTTAAGAATTTTTTTGTTTCGTATAGAATTTTTGACCCAAATCATCTCTCAATAAAATTAATGTCTCTTTAAATTAATAACATATCATGTTAGGAGATCTTCGAGATACAAGATCGACTTAAATTTGGATATTTTATATTTGTGTATATTTTCTTAGTACTAAATATGTAGTTTTCCTATTATTAAATATGTAAAGAACTTATAAAACAAATTATTGTCTTGTATAAATAAGACCATTGACTAATCAATAAATTTCCTTTATACTTCAAACATTTATCAAAACTTGACATATCATCACCTCAATTTATAGAGATTTTATTGGATAACCTTTGTTGTTTTAAATTTGTAGTTGAAAATTACTATCTACATATAACTGCAATAATGCAAACATAGCCCTAGTCTTCAAATTTGCGGTGAGATCCTACATTGTTTTTCAAAGAATTTCAAACTCTAGTAACAAAAGTATTTGTGAGATAGTTGAATTAATTTGGGAACTTATTTGTATAGTAGGGAAACCAAAAAAGAAATCAACAGAAAACATTAAGTGGATGTATTTGATTGAGTATTTGATGGAATTTGATTTTAATGAGTTTTTAGAAGATTTTGATGAATTAGGGAAGTAGTTGTGATTTTTTATAGAAATTTTCTACAACCCCTTAAAACTAAAACCATGTGATTTGAAGTGATTTGAGTCTTTGTATTTTTAACAAGAAAATTCTACTAAAACACCTTAAATCACTTAAAATCCATTAGTTAAAATATTTCCAATAACAGTGGATTTGAAGATACATTTTAAAACCACCATTTCAATAACACTGAATTGTATAAGACTTTAAAATTCTTGTTTCAATAAGATGGGTTTCAGATTTTAATACAAATCACTTTATGTCGAATAAAAAGAAAAACGAAACATTAAAATTTAAAGGCAAAGCAAACCACACGAAAACGGAAAAGTACAAAGCGAAAAAAAAAACAAAAAACTAAATTACATTCAGCAAACGCAGCCTGACGACGGCGGGAGAAGTTCAGCGGTTTTCCGGTCATTGGAGGGTTTCTTGAAAGCAGTGCTTCCGAAAAGCAAGAAACCTATGGCGTATCCGACGATAGCAGCGATGAAAACGCCACCGTTAAACGACATAACGGCAAGCATCACGAGATAAGAGATACCAATCTTGAGGGTGTACACGGCAGTTTGAGCAAGCCCAGCGGCACGGCTGGCTGAGCCACCGGCACGAAGGATGGGAGAATGGGCGAGCCACTCGGCGATTACAGCGAGGACGAAAACAAAGATGAGGCAAAGAGCGTAGATGCCAGAACTTGTCCCGGGCCAGCCGGAGAAGAGAACCTCCGTGTTCTTGCCCCAGAAGAAGGTCATGTGCATCATCATCATGTGCGGTTTTGTTTGATTAGCCACTGATTATGATGGTGATGGTGGTGGCATGTTATGCATGTCATGATCCATGGCAATGTTTAGTTTTTTTGAGTTTGTGTTTTGAGACAAAAATGGTTTACGTATTTATTGAGATTTCCTTTCGTTTATGTGATTCTAATATATATTCATATATCTATATATATGTATATTTATATATATACATACGTATGTGTGTGTGTTTGTGTTGTATAGTACAAGTACAGCACGGTTTAAAATTTGTCAAACTTTGTGTAGTACAAGCAGTCATTATAAAAAAAATCCCCTAAAATATGTATTACCTTATTATTTTACCAAAAAAAATATATTACCGTATTTTCATGAAATACCTGTATAACGGGAATGAAAAACATATAAAGAGAATCTAATTTTAGAATATGTATCCAATATTTTGGATGTAATATACATTTTTTAGCAGATTTAGTAACTTAATTTTCAAAATAAAATTTGAATAGGTTGTACGTTTGCACAGTTATTCTTCCGGGATAATTGGTGTAGTAACCAAAATTGAAGCGAAAAATTGCTAAATTAAATGTTGACTCAATCAAGAAGAATTTAGTGCAAACATAAGAAGGCACTTTTTTTGACACCAAACACTTTTCTGCAATTACAAGGTTTTCTTGGACGAAAATGCATTTGGCGAAATCAGCTCTTCTTGTTTGCTCTCTAGTTTCTCTAGTTTAAACACTTTTAATCTTTTATGTCCTTTTTAATAATTGGGGTAGAGAAATATGATGGCTGTCATTTTAGCACAAGATTTAATCTCATCTTGACACATAATCCTCCATCTATTGGTTTATGTTTGTTGGTTTGGATGTATGACTTGGTCCAGCGGATAAAGGAAGGTAACTTGAGAATGTAGAGTTAAAGAGAAGTATATTTACAATGACTCCATTTGTTCTCTGTTGTTTTTCATTAACTGGAATCTAACCTTATGGTTGCTACTAACTCGATAAGTCATGACAAATACTATTTTAAGCATCTAATATGTCATAACTTAGATCTTGTTTTTTTTTGGATTAGTCCATAGCCAATAGTTCACTTATCATGTGGACATATTCAGAAATACGTTAACAAAAAACATAGTTAAGGATACTCGCAGATTTACGATACAAATAGAGGAAATATGTTCATGGATTTTCAATTGTCTCAGTTAAGCAATAAACATGTTCATATTTCTCGATTAAGAAATAGACGAAGTCCTAAAAATTTGACCTCAGTTTTTAAGCAGTGAGTAACAAATTCTTCATAATTATGTTCTTCTAGTGGATTCATTCATGTGGCATGTAGTGAAATTTTCATAAAATTCCCACCATTATTGTCATAACATTCTTCACCATAGATATGATGGACTGTCTAGTAATCATGTTTTGTCGATGTTTGAAGTTCGAAACAAAAACTTCCATTTTGTTAAGAATAATGGATTACTCCAGTTTAAACATAGTTGGCTTTCCGGTCCATCCATTAGTTTTTGGCTCATCTATGGTTTACTTGGATTTATGGTTTTCTAGTAATAGTCATACCATTCAGAGATGCCAAAACACACACTACCTTATGAGTTTCTTGTTGTTGCATGTTGACATCATTTTTTGATTCGGTATTTTCATGGGCTCGATGAACGCCTATGCAGGTCCATGTGGATTAATCCATGAATTTTGGTTAGCTATACCATGGTGCTTTTATATCAACATAAAGAGGTAATTGGATGTATTACTAAATCAGTCAACCCTCATCTTGATTTTTAATTGTTCTTGCATGTAGACATCATCTTTTGGTTCATTATTTTCACGGGATAGACGAGGCATTTGTGCCAGTCCATATAGATTAATCCACAAAGTTGGGTTAGATATAACATTGTGTTTTTACATCAAAAGATAGAGGTAATTGGATGTATTACTAAATTAATCAACCCTCACCTCGATTTCTTGTGCTTCCATGCTCACATCAACATGTTCCTCCGCTCTAGCCTGCAAAAAAGGGAGCCCATATTATGGTTTCTTCTCATAACATACCACGTGGATTGATCCACATTTTAAAGCTCATACCTTGCACACCACAATATTACTTACCATTGGGTGTGTGTGTGTGTCTAGATCCAGCTTGTACATATAATATTTCTTGGTTGCAAACTCAACAGTACCTTTCAAACATTTCGCCACTATAGAGAGAAAATCCACCTTCGAATATATGTTTAGTCTTTCCATCATAAAACGGTCAAAATAATTCAAAATAGAAAAAATAAACCCCCAACTACAAAAGGGGCGTACGTCGAATCAACAAAATCCTTGATTAAGAAATCAAATATACAATTTTCTTAACCATAGCATCCTACTATCGAGAGTACATAACCCATAGAAGAACAAGCGGCAAACAAACGGTTACCTTCCATGAATGTGCTTCGGATTTATCCTGACAATGAGTAAAGGAAAATTAAGGTTTGGCGCAGCCTCCGAAAGGATTTGATGTCCGTTATACTATATATCCCCGAAGTTAAATAGCGTCGGCGAATGGAAATATCTGTTTGTCTCCTTTGAAACCAGAGAGGAAAATATTTCTGGTTCTGTTTTACTTTTGGGAGAATTTTAAATTCAAAAGAGTTGAAAATGGATAATCGGTGAAGTGAAATTTGTAACCGACCGTTAGATTTAACTAATTTGGTCCTTCTTGGTTAGGCTTAATCAAACTATTGTTAGTTGTGTCAATTGGTTTTAAAAGGACTTCAGTAATCTTACGTTAAAAATTGTCATTTATCACAAATGTGTTCTCTGTCACCAATGTGTTCTCCGGTGAAAACACTTTCACAAAAAATGTCTAGAAATTTAAACAAGCTCCTTAATCAATGGAATCATTAGGATTTGACATAAACTATAGAAATACTAGCTTAGATTTAGATTTGACATAAAACTGACTCATGTGAATCTTTTGTTAAAGGTTTCTAAGCTCACTCATCCGGTGAAGAAATCATGGAATATAACATTCTTCGGTGGTTATTGATCTATTAATATACCTTTACAATTAGTCTTAGATCTAATAGAGCTCTATAAGTGTGGCCATAATATAAAATGGCAGAGCCATGTATTTTTTTCCTGGCATTACAAGAAAATATATAAAAATTAAATTCAATTTTTTTCAGATTTCCGTCAAAAATAAGTTTTTTAGTGGAAACCAACAAAATTTATCGTCTGAAATATTTTGTCGCATATACAAAGTTGTTGGAAATCTGTCAAAAATTGCAAACATATTTTTGAAAAAAAAATATTAGTCGAAAAGTTTTGATTAATTTTCTACGAATAATTTGGTCAGAATTTTTGACAGCTTTTCAGTGGATTTTAAAAAATCTAACGAATTTTCGACGGTATTTCCAATAAATTTTCAAAAATATTTTTTTCCAAAACTAAATTAAATATAATATATCAAAAAAATGTTATAAATATTAAACATAAAATCAAAATTATCCAAGCTAATCACCTAAATGTAAATTCTGAGTAAACACATACATGTAAATCCTGACTAAACACATTCTTGTAAATTACATTCCTAACTAACCACCTAAACATATAACTATAATTAAACATCATCATATAAGTTTCATTCCTAACTATCCACATGAATGTAAGTTATATATATATATATATATATATATATATATATATATATATNATATTACAATCCTAGCTAACCACCAAAATATAAATTTGTTAATCTTAAATCTAATAAACTAACTATGAATATTAAAAGTTAGAAAATTTTGAAATTTTACCTTGATTAAAGTTGAGAAGGAAAATGAGTGATTTTAGAGTTTTGGAGTTGTGAAAATATGAGGCAGAGATGTTGTATATATAGAAAAATTATGACATATATTTTCGTCGGAATTTTTTTTAAAAATTTTTAGGTTTTTATGGTTAATCGATATTTAGGTAGGATACATAATAAGCAGACTAAAAATCATTAAAATAAAATTAAACAATGAAATTACAAATGAATTTTGGAAGCTAACAATGCTTGATTTAAAAAGCATAGAAATAAAAAAGCTAAAATTTAGAAAATAAACTACACAAAGTGTTAAAAAGGAAAGAAAATAAATACAGAGGTAACATGACATTCTACCTCGAATTTATCAAGGAAAATTAAATAATATTTTCGTATTTAATATAAAAATTTTGGTGTAACTAGTAAATAAAAAAAATTATAATTTACCTGGGACAGATTAACCAAGCCTCATGAAACATCACTATAAGTGGAGATCACTACAAGTGGAGATCTTCCTACATTTAGTTGTTATAGATATATTGAATATATAACATATGTCTTGTGATATCAAGAATTTGGACATGGATCTCACCCTTCTTTTTTTTATCACTGGTTGGATCGACAAGCTTCGTTCCATAGCCAAACTTACAACACATGGCAGTGCAATTTGGTGGAGTCGAACTCCAGACGTCTGAGTTTAGAACTAGAACATTAACCACTAGGCTATGACAGTCTCGACGGATCTCAACCCTCTATTTGTAACAACTTAGTATTTTAATATAGGCGATGATTTTTCATAACTTTTTATGCATACATTTTACTTACATGAAAAAATGTTTACTAACTACATCAAAATATAAACATTTCAAGTTTCATAATATGTCAGTCGTCCTGTATATATTTTACATTGTGATATTTATGAAGTAAAAAAATTATATCAAATACAAATTTGGATTTCATTAACTAAATTAAATTAATTATTTATAGAGCAAAATAAAATTTAACAAAATTAAAATCCGACCAAAATTAATACCTACTAAATAGTAATTTAATAGAAAAACTCGTTTAGAAACAATTTTTCCCTCTTTTTGCTCAGACCTCTCTGAGTCGATCAGATGCTTTAGTTTTCATTTTTTGATTTCCATACCTCCATGTTTTATGTGATTGTGACTGTCGGCTCTAACGCTACGGTATCTTGTGCCCTCTCTAAATTGCTCTTTCTTTCCTTTTTCTCACCTTTCTTCTCAATCCTTGCTACACAAGTTTCCTTTCTTAACCTCTTTTTCCTTATTCAATCACAAGATATTATACTTTCCTTCCAATGAGATTGACCAATCAAGCATTTAAGAACTCCGCCATCATTGTCTCTGTCGACCTCATTCTATCTCTTCTCTTTGTTCGCCATTCTCTGACCATCAAGCGCCGGTGATCTTCTCAAGCTATGGCTGACCACCTTCAACTTGCCTTGCAGTCTTTGTGTCTTGAAGATGAACCAATCACCTTGCCAGATAGCCCTCGATTCAAAGCCTTCTCTGATGATTCGATTAACATTCTTGGTCGTTTTTTAAACCTGGATGCTCAACTAATGGATAAAATGATTGAGTCTATGCCACGGTTTTGGCGAGTTTATGACAGAGTACAAGGGATTGCACTATCTCGCGACCGTTTACAATTCATTTTCCAATATGAAGAAGACCTTCTTATGGTACTAAAGGTTCGCCCATGGTCTTTCAATCATTTGACAATGCTTCTGGAGAGGTGGACACAATCACCTTCGGAGGATTTCCTTACATCCTTTAACGTGTGGATTCAAATTTGTAACATTCCAAGGAACGTACTCACTTCTGCCACAATAGAGACACTTAGTGAAGCTTTCGACAAAGTTGACACAATTGATTATGACCCCCAAGGCTTCTCAAAAAATTGGATATGTTAGAGTCAAAGTCCACATGGATATAACTAAACCTGGCTCTCCCTCGAGAATTTTGAATCTTCGCAATGGTGACTCTGCGACCATTACCTTTGAGTTTGAGGGTTTGCGAAAGAGATGCCTCCGATGCTATAGACGTACTCATGAGAATAGGTCGTGTCCTCTGCAAAAAAAAAAAAACAGAGACCCTCTCCCTTGGTACAAGGCTCAAACAGCAGGCGTCTGGTCATTTCTCAAGCCAAGTGGATCTATCCACGCTTGCTCCTCCAGTTTTCCCGCCTCTGTTTCCGTCCCTCTCACCTGAAGAATAGAGATGGCTCAGATGTATGTTTCACATGCTGACCCTACAGAGAGAATGGCATGTATCTTTCGTGTCCAGCAGTCCATTGAGGTTGATAAGGGAACATCCTCTTCTCGTCAACCTCACAACACCTTAGCTACCAATCAAAATAGAGGTTGTGAGCTTTTTTTACCTGCAGGTGGTTCTGGTCGGCGTCGTGGCATTACACAAGTGGCTATTCAGGTTGTCTCTGTGCCTGTGTTGGACAATCTTGAAAAGGAAGATACAAAGGTGACCTCTCCCCTTAGTGTTGCGGCTCTTGATGATTACAAATTTCCCACAGGCTTTCGATTGGGGGCAGTTGTTGCTGGTCCTATGGTCAGGAAGGTAAAACTCGAGAAGCAGACAACCCTCCTAGAAGAGAAAGTTGAGGACTCCACGATCTTCCAAACCCATGTCTGGCCATCAACGTGTTATTGTTACTGAAGTGATGAAAGATCAACCTGACAACATTGGTAAGAGAAAGGCTCTGATACCAGCATCACAAGCGGTTATGAAATCTCCAAAACACCATGACAATACAACGGCTTCAGCTTTGAAGCCGCTACAAATCCAATGAGCATTTGGAGCTGGTACTATCAAGGTGTAGGAGGCATCGAGACAGTTCAACATTTGAGGGAGATACGTAGAAAGTATTTCCTCGATTTTCTTTTTTTAATGGAAATGAAGTAAAAGTTTGATTACATTGTGGTTTTTAAAAATAGCTTTGGTTATGATAAGTTAGTTACTGTTGAGTCGATAGGCTTAAGTGGCGGTCTCACCGTTATGTGGAAAGAGTGTTTTGATGTTGAAGTTTTGTACTCGGACAAGAGAATCATTGATCTTAAAGTTAAAATGGGATCCCTTTCCTTTTACCTATCTTGTGTTTATGGTGATTCGTTTCGAGCTAGTAGAAGAGTTGTATGGGACCATCTATCAAATATTGGTTTATCATGAGACAATGCTTGGGTTTTGGTAGGGGACTTTAACGAGCTCATGAAAAACTCTGAAAAAGTCGGTGGTTCAGATCATCATGATTCAACCTTTTGGGACTTTCGGAATATGGCAGATAACTGTAAACTACATGAAATGAAATGCTTCGGGAACTCATTGTCGTGGGCTGGATGGCGCGACAAAGTGTGGATTCTATGTAGGCTTGACCGAAGCTTTGGTAATGACTTATGGTTTCGTTTGTTTCCTCGTTCAAGTATCACTTATTTGGAGATGTGGGGCTCCGACCATAGATCTATACGAGTTTGTTTTTCTCTGGAAGAAGAAGAACGAGGCAGAGGACGATTTTACTTTTACAAGAGGATAATAAACCGACATGGTATTGATGAGGTTACTCGTCGTGGATGGGGAGATATGGGATCTGGTCATGAGCTCTCCTTGCTGGATCGTATCAGTAGATGTAAAACAGAGATCCCCAATTAGATGAGAGCCAATAACACTAATTCCACAAATCGAATCAGTTGTCTTCACAAATCTTTGGAGCTGGAAATCTCAAAACCTAACCCGAATGGTTGCTTGATGAAGAATCTAAAATAAGAACTAGCAGTTGCTTATAAAGAGGAAGAATTGTTTTGGCGACAGCGAAGTCGAGAACAGTGCCTCAAAGAAGGGGACCAAAACACACAATATTTTCATAATTGTGTTAAAGGGAGAAAAGCTCAAAAAAAAGGTATTGATGCTTATAGATAATGATGGTGTTGAATAGTACATAGAAGGTTCTAAAGGATCAATCACGGTTGAGTATTATCGAGAGCTTTTTACTAGCTCTATTCCCGTGGAGATGGACGATCTTTTTCACGGACTTGCCCCTCGAGTTACACAGAAGATGAACACGTTTTTATCAGCTCCAGTGACGAAGGAGGGAATCTGCATTGCAGCCTTTGGAATCAAAGGAAGTAGCGCTCCCGGGGGTGATGGGTTCACTAGGATTTTCTATAAACGTTTCTGGCACATTGTTGGTCCGAGTATTACGGATGAGGTGTTATAGTTCTTCTGAGCATCCAATATGCCGCAATCTTTGAATCACACCCAAATCTTCGACTCCCTAAGGTCACAACACCCACTCTCATGATAGATATGAGGCCCATAAGCCTTTGTTCGATTCACTATAAGATTATCTCGCGACTATTTTGTGGAAGATTAAAGGCGATCTTACTCGATATTGTATCAGAAACTCAAGGCAATTTTGTCTCCGGTCGGACCATTACTGACAATATTCTCATCGCCCATGAAATGATTCATGCCTTGCGTACTAATTCTGAAATAGATGACGAATTTATGGCTATTAAAACCGATATGTCTAAGGCATAAAATAGAGTAGAATAGAGTTGAGTGGTGTTTCATGGAGGAACTTTTGAAAATATTGGGATTTGACAGAGTTTGGGTAAGATAGGTTATGTCATTCATCTCTACGCTCACTTACTCTGTTGTTTTGAATGGCCGTCCACACGGGTTTATAAATCGGAGCGGGGAATACGGCAGGATGATCCTTTTTCGCCATTTCTTTTTATTTTGTGTGTCGAGGCTTTAGTCAATGTCTTTAATCAAGTAGAAGCGACGGGTCGGTTACATGGCATAAGTCTCGCCAGAGAGGGTCCTTCGATTCACCATATGTTGTTCGCTGACGATAGTCTCCTAATGTGTCGGGCTACTACAGAAGAAAGTGATGAACTCATGAGATGTCTTCAGCTATACGGAGATGGTTCAGGCCAAAGAATTAACTACAACAAGTCGTCAATCATTTTCGGATCTAAGGTGAAAAACGAGGTCAAGCAACAAGTTAAAATTTCGCTGAAAATATCAACAGAGGGTGGCAAAGGCTCGTACTTAGGTTCACCTGAATGCTTTAGTGGGTCCAAGCGTAAGTTGTTGAATTTCATACAGAAGAAGTTACAATCTCGTCTTCACGGTTGGTTCGCTAAGTCTCTTTCACAAGGTGGGAAGGAAATGCTATTGAAATCTGTTTTTCTTGCGCTTCCGGTTTATGTAATGTCTTGCTTCAAGCTCTCCAAAGACCTTTGTAAAAAGCTCACCGGAGCGATGTCCGAATATTGGTGGAGTACTGGTACCGAGAAGAAAAAACTCCCTTGGATTGCCTGGACGAAGTTGTGTAAAAAGAAAGGCGAAGGTGGTTTGGGTTTTCACGATATAAGTGGTTTCAATCAAGCACTTCTAGCTAAACAAGCATGGGGGATTTGGTCTTATCCAGACTCTCTCTTAGCTAGAGTCTACAAGTCCAAATACTTTAGTAACGGTAATGTCTTTGATTGCTGTGAAGGAAAACACCTCTCGTATGTGTGTCGTAGCATTATCCATGGGCGAGAGCTTCTTAAAACGAGACTTATCTGAACAATAGGAAACGGAAAAAACACTTATGTTTGGCTAGATAATTGGCTCTTTGACAACTCACCTAGACCGCCACTAAGCCGCTCCGGGGACATGGTTATTAGCATGAAAGTACACGATTTGTTAATGCCTTCATCCTCTGAATGGAATGAGCCGAAAGTTAGAGCCATTTTTATCCCATCTGATGTCGATTATATCTTGAAGTTGAACGTGCTTTCTTTCCGGTGGGATTCTTATACATGGGTTTATACTCAAACCGATTATTACACCTCTCGAAGTGGATACAAATTTTGGGAAATGAATAATAGTTTTTACCCTCCTCAATCTCAACCTCTACCTCCTGTTGAGCAGAATGTTTGGGAGCAAATTTGGCAGTTCAAAACACCTCCGAAGATTCGTCACTTTCTATGGAATGATATAGCCGAGGCACTTTTGGTTTTTTAGAGATTGCAATTTCGCAGACTTAGGTCTTAAGCTACTTGTCCCAGGAGTGATAATGAGTCACAAAATATCAACCATGTTCTCTTCCGTTGTGAATTTGCACAACAAGCATGGTCCATGTCCTCGATTCCTTTGCCTCCAAATGGCTTTTATCGATCCTCTGTTTTGCTCAATCTCCATCATCTTTGGCTGGTTCACAAGAACAAGAGCTCTACTACTAGTTATCCTCCTTTTCCTTGGATTCTTTGGCAGCTGTAGAAATCAAGGAACTTAGTTTTTGAAAAATATTTTGTTTCGGCAAGTTTTGTTGTCATAAAGGCTCAAGAAGATGCTCTACTTTGGACCACATCAAATTCAACCTCGAACTTATCTACCATGAAAGCTTCAGGTAGTACAATTCAAGTCTGCTCTCTTTCTGTGCCGTGGACTTGTCCACCAGAAACTTTTTACAAGTGTAATCTTAGCTCCTCTTGGATACAAAGAAATGGTTCTTGTGGCGTCTCTTGGATTGTTCGAGATCACTCCAGAAAAGCAATCCTACATAGTCGTCGTGCATACTCTGATGTACGAACATCTTAAAAGTTGAGCTGTTGAGTTTTTGTTGGGTTATCGAAGGACTTCATCGTATTCTTCCGAAGAAGCTTGTCTTTGAAAATATGTCTTCCTCAATGATTGAAGCTATTAAACATTCAGAGAGGTTTTCTAGATACCGCTTTCTATTAGAAGATATTGCGGATTGGTTGTTGAAGTTTGAATTTTGGCGATTGAATCTTGTTGGTAAAGAGGCGAACAGAGTCGTCATAGCGATAGCAGAATGTGTGACTAAAGAGAATTGTGTTCAGTCTTATGTGGCAATTGATAGCCTTACTTGGCTTAAGACTGTTGTTGATGCTAAGGCTCACGTTTCTCTCAACTCAAACTAAGATGTTATCTCCTTTGATGTTTACCCTCAAAGCCTTTCTCTATGGTCTTTATTTCTCAGGCTTTGTTATAGTAAATGCTCATTTGTTTTGAGCTGGTTGAAGATGCCTTTTGGTTGTCTGTCAGTTTGTTTTCTCTTAAACTCTTTTGTACTCGTTTGCTCCACCTTTCAGTGTTAAAAAAATAGTAATTTAACTAGTTCAAATAAAATGATGTTAGTCATATTTAATTATTAGATCAAGTTTTAAGTTCGTTCAATGTTAAGAAAATTTTTTTTTACCCTAAAATTTTATAAATGGCCAATGAAACCCAAATTTGTATTTTTTTTACTTCAGACATGTCACCATATGAAACATATATGTCTTGATGTTATTAACATATTATGAAACTTGAAATGTTTTCTATCATATTAGAATGTATAGTTAGCAAATATTTTTCCTGTTTATAATGAACTCCAAACACTTGTTTACAATGGTCTCAAAACTATCCAAGTGGTTGGGTTTCGCTACTTAATAAGGATTATTCTAAATTTTGAATTGTTTAGATTGTAGTTTAGATCGCAAAGGAGACTGAGGGAAGGACACACACCATATCCATATTTATTTATTATTTGTATTGAAGTACTAATAGCCAGCTTACATTAGAAGGAAAAAGGTAAAGCTCTTACTGAGATAAAAAAAAAAAAAGCTCATATTTGTCCGAAAATATTACATTTACTCTTTGTGTATGATAGTCTATTTTTTGTCAAGCGGAGGAGGTGTAATGTCGAAACATTTTGGAAATTTTAAGAGATTATGTACATGCTTTCGGACAAGTGATTAACTTTGAGAAGTATTCGGTCATGTTTGGGTAGAACGTCCTTAAGCACCTCAAGGATCATCTGAAGAATACATTACGTATCACAATGGAGGGTGGCATGGGATGCTATAGTTAAATTCACGAAAGTTTTAGTGGATCAAAATGTAAAATTTTCAACTATATTAAGGAACGATTAGGTGACCGAATGAATGGATGAACATCCAAATTTTGGTCTAAAAGGGGAAAAGAAATTATGAATAAATTAGTTGCATTTGCGCTTCTCACCTATGTAATGCCATGCTTAAGTGCTACCTTTGTCTTTTGGTCTAATCCAATTTTGGTGAATTCCAATAGAAGAAACTACGATCTCCATTAGTTGGCATTTGACAAACGATGTATCCCAAGACACGAGGATGGTATGGGGTTTAAATCATTGAGACATTTCAACTCTGCTATGTTGGAGAGAAAATTTTGGAGAATATACTAGTTTCTAAACTCTCAAGTTGCACGTGTATTGTAAAGACGAGTAACATGAAGGTGCACCCTTTATACGCAAAAACCGCACTCACCATCATTTGGATTAAAAAGTATTATGTTGACACAGGGACTACTAAGGCAAGGCAGTCAGATACAAGTGGGATGGGATATTGATGTATCAATTTGGAATGATTTGTTGATACCAAAAGAGATCTAATGTCCATCATGAGAAAGAGGGAGTGGTTTGCATCTTAACCTCAAAGTCTATCATTTGATTAATCATGTTATGAAAGAGTGGATTTACCGATCCTACATGATTTTATGGATCTAGGGAGGGGTATTCATTTGATTCGAGGCATGCAACCAAGTTGTAATCATGTGTAAGAAAATTTTATATGACATTATACAAAATATAAAAATATACGGCTAAACCGGGTTATCGAACTTTGGCTCATTGGAATCGACTATTTAAAAAATTTGGGTGGGATCAAGTTTGGAGGTCATAAAGACACATGCATGAGAATTTAAATGCCCACTAAAGATAAAAAAATTATATTGAAGATGCAGGATCTGTCACAATACATGTCACAGTACCTGTTACAGCACCTGTTACAGTACCTGTTACAGCACCTGTTACAGTACCTGTGACAGTACTTGTTACA
>OVAN01011084.1:0-15034 GCA_900406275.1 Anastatica hierochuntica
ATCGAGTAAGACAGCTATTGGTTTTACATACTACCATTGTAAGTATTAGATCAGAAAGGAAAAAAAAAACTCCATCAAAAACATATTAACTAATAACAACGTTTACAACTAAAACTGTATCTTTTGTTCTTATATTAAGTGGATGCATCATCAACCCCAAATACGACAACTCACGTCCTATATAAACCCCAACTATTAAATGTTTGCCTTATGAGGTAACATTGATGTTTCAAACCTAAGCACTTAAAAAAAAGCGAATGCAGTGAATAGTAAGAAAACTCTCTATGCGCGAAGAGCAATATTTTCCCCCATAAACTAGAAGTCTAATGACAAATCTAACAATATAAGAGCATGTACAATGGGGGTTCTAAAGAGATCCTTAAGAGGGAGTCCTTAGGAAAAAAATAATTAAATAATAAGAGGTCCTTAAGATGGAGTCCTTAAAATCCTTAAATAAGGATCCATTCTTAGTGAGTCTCTTGCACTATTCACGGGTCCCACGACACGTGGCGATCCGTGATTGGTTGGTATTTTTTTTTTTTTTTCCTTTTTTTAATCTGAAAAATAATAATAATAATAATAATTAAAAATTCAAAAAACACTTTTTCTAAGGATTCCCCTTGAGTATCACCATTGGACTTGCTCTAAGCAAAATATGTAACCAATAATCCGCGCGTAGCGCGGAAATTCCCCTAGTTTATTAAAAAGATAAATTCTAATCTTCTTAAATGTAGGAGTCCTAAATAAGTTGTACTTATCTAACATGGCATAAATAAGTCCGATTGCACGAAATAAAGTCTCAGATTGCTTCTTGTCGTCAAAACGACCAATCAGTTCTCGAGTACTATGGTCGCTTAAGTACGCTGTGGGAAGAATATGCCATCTATCGACCCCTTCTTGCGTGTACCTGTAGCGCCTCTCTCGATATCACAAAAGACAGAGAAGAAGATAAGGTCCATGAGTTTCTTCTCGGTTTGGATGATGCATGGTTCGGTAGTCTCTGCACAAATCTCATTGGATCGGATCCTCTCCCTTCTCTAGGAGAAACTTACGCCAAAGCAGTTACAGAAGAGCAACGTTTATCCTCTGCAAAGACACGAGAGTCACAACAAGGAGCTATCGGTTTTGTCTCTCGACAATTTTCAGAATATGTGAAAACAGAACATCGATCCGATACACGACATGATACGATTTTAAGACCAAGAGATAGGTCGGTGCTTTGCTCTCATTGCGGTAAGAATGGTCATGAAAAGAAAGATTGTTGGCAACCCATGGGTATCCAGATTGGATGAATGAACAAGAATGAAACCGAGCTCCTTCTCGCGGCAGAGGAGGTCGCGGACCTCGTGGTCGAGGGTCTGGCCGTGGAAGAGGCTACGCTACCGTCGCTCACGCCACCAGCTCAAATCCGTCCTCCGTACCAGACCTCACAACAGACCAATGGAAGGCTTTGACGCGGATGGTGCAGGAGAAAACATCCGAAACAAATAATAAACTTTCCGGTAAGCTTGGCTTTTGTGATGTTATACTCGACACAGGAGCATCCCATCACATGACCGGGGATCGCTCCTTGTTGAAAGACATTGTCTCTATACCACCATGCTCGGTGGGATTTGCCGATGGGAGTAGAACTTTCGCGTTGCATGCAGGACTCTTCACTTTAACGGACAAAATTTCCTTGTCTAACGTTTTATACGAGCCAAGCCTTACTTGCACATTGATATTCGTTTCAAAGTTGATAAAGCAAACTCAGTGTTTTGCTACATTTACTGATACTATTTGTGTCTTGCAGGACCGTTTTACGAGGACTTTGATTGGAACCAGTGAAGAGCGTGATGGAGTTTATTACTTCACGGATTTGGTTACAGCAAAAACACATCGTGTCAATGTGGCTCCTTCATCTGATTTATGGCATTTACGTCCGGGTCATCCGAGTTTTAGCTCTATTTCTAGTTTACCTATGATTTCTGATTTTTCTATTAGCTCTAAGTCTTGTGACATATGCTTTCGAGCTAAACAAACAAGAGAGGTTTTCTTTGATAGCATTAATAAAGCAGATGATATTTTTAGTCTTATTCATTACGATGTTTGGGGGTCTTATCGCACACCTGCTTCATACGGCTCTATCTACTTTCTAACGATAGTTGACGACTTCTCACGAGCTGTTTGGACATACCTCATGCTCGAAAAGTTCGAAGTTCGTACTATCTTCACCAATTTCTTGACATATGCCGAAAAAAATTTGGGAAAAGTGTGAAGACATTTCGAAGCGACAACGATACTGAATTCACATGTCTTGCTTCACTCTTTCGAGATAAAGGTGTGGTTCATCAAACCTCATGTATTGGGACACTACAGCAGAACGACCGAGTGGAACGGAAACTCCGTCACACTCTGAATGTCTACAGGGCCTTATTGTTTCAAGCACATTTGCCGGTAAAGTTCTGGGGAGAAGCAGTCTTAACCACCGCGTATTTGATCAATAGAACACCAACTGCTATACATGGAGGTAAATCTCCTTACGAAATCTTAGACGGGTGTGCTCCGGATTATACGTAACTCCGGGTGTTTGGATCGGCGTGTTATGTCCACAACTCGCCACGAGACAAAGATAAATTCGCACCCCGAAGCCGCTTATGTGTCTTCTTGGGTTATGCTCTTGGAAAGAAAGGATGGCGAGTAATGGACATTGAAAAGAATGAGATTTTTATCTCCGGCGATGTTGTTTTCCGAGAAGATGTGTTTCTCTTTGCCGAAAACACACCATTGAAGAGTTACCTTCAGCCGCAAGAAACCACTATTGATGAAGATTGGATCATTGATCTAACGCCGAGAGACAGGGGAGCTCTGTATCTCTGGAATCTGTGTCTTCAACTCCAGTTCTTACTTCTCCACCAGTCATTACGGAACAACTTCCTTCACCCGCAGTACCATTGACTCAAGCTTCACGCGGTGACTCTGTTGATACTGCTGCACCATCGTCTTCACCGCAACAAGAAATCTTGTCGCCAAACAAGAACAAACTTGCTGGACGTGGACAGAGAATGCGACAACCTTCCGTGAAATTGAAGGATTATGTCACATACACAACTCAAACCCATCACAATGCCAAAAAAAATCCTCTGGCTTTTGATTTTCTAGTTTTTTCTCGGACTTCCATGGAAAGTTTGTGTGGTTGCCCATTCATTACAAGACACATTATAGATCAACACATCAGTTTTCACGGCAGCGATGGATGTTTAGCCTTTCTATTTCTTCCTTCTCCTTTGATGCTTGTTCATTTCTTGGGAAGAAGCCCTAACCGGCAAATGATGAAACCTATAGAAACGATATGAATAACTTATTTTGTGTTGTTATTATTGATGTTCCTCAAATGTATTTATACAAAACTTGGCACCAGAAAGGTAGATTCTAATCTCCTTAAATGTAGGAGTCCTAAATAAGTTGTACTTTTCTAACATGGCCTAATACTCCCCCCTCAAGTTGGAGTGGGAGGACCCTGAACACCCAACTTGAAAAGCAACTCCTGAAAATGAACCCGGCCGAGAGCTTTGGTAAGGATGTCTGCAAGCTGATCATTTGTGCGCACGTACTGAGTAACAATGATCCCATCGCGAACTGCATCACGTACGGAATGACAATCTGACTCGATATGCTTCGTTCTTTCATGAAAAACCGGATTAGTCGCGGTGTGAATGGCTGCTTTACTATCAAAGTAAAATTGTGTTGGTGTTGTCTGTGTTGCTCCCAACCCGTCCAATAATATTCGAATCCATTTGACTTCACGAAGGGCAGCTGCCATAGCTTGATACTCCGCTTCTGTAGAGGAGTGAGAGACTGTCTTTTGCTTCTTGGTTTTCCAGGAGATAAGAGAGCCACCAGGCATAACCACATAAGTACTAATGGAGCAACGAGTGAGAGGACACGAAGCCCAATCAGAATCACAATACACCGAAAGTGTAAGGTCCTTAACGAACTTCAAGAGTATCCCATGTCCAGAAGATCCATGGAAAAAGCGAACCACACGAATAGCAACGTTCCAATATGCTTCTCGTGGTGTATGCATGAACTGAGATAAAACATGAACAGAATAACACAATTCAGGACGAGTGTGAGTGAGATAGATTAATCGACCAACAAGTCTTCTGTACTGCTTCGGATGAGCTAGCAGCGGACCATCATCTAAAGCTAAACCGTAATTCTGCTCAAGTGGTGTAAGAGCTGGCTTCGAGTCAAGAGACTCGCTATCAACAATAATGTCCAAGGCGTATTTACACTGGGAGAGAAAGAAACCATCAGGAGCTCTGCTTACTTCGAACCCTAGAAAATAACGAAGTCTGCCTAAGTCCTTCATAGAGAAACAACGGCTCAAGTACTCCTTAAGTTTCTGCAACATGTAACTATTGTTACCAGTGATAACCAGATCATCAACACAAATGAGAACACGAAGCTCAATGTTTTCTTTAAAATATGAAAACAAAGAGTAATCATCATAGGATTGTTGAAATCCAAACCGCAAAAGAGCATCAGAAAACTTCTTAAACCAGCAACGAGGAGCCTGTTTGAGTCCATGTAGAGATTTACGAAGTCGACAAACTTTGTTAGGGAACTTATGACGAAAACCTGGAGGTAATTTCATATAGAATTCTTCTTCGAGATCACCATGAAGAAAAGCGTTATTCACGTCCCTTTGATAAACCTCCCATATATTCGCAGCAACAACTCGCAAAAGAGATTGAATGGTTGTCATCTTAACAACCGGAGCAAAGGTTTCATTGTAATCCTCGCCTTCGACTTGGTGATTACCTTGAACCACCAAGCGCGCCTTATAGCGTTCAACTGTACCATCCACATTGTATTTGGTCCTGTAAACCCATTGACTACCAATGGCCTCTTTGCCCGGTGGGAGATCAGTAATGTCCCAAGTATATTGCTGCTCAAGAGCCCCAACTTCCGAGTACATCGCATCATTCCATATGTCATGAATAACCACTTCCTTGAAGTGTTTCAGATCAGCAGTAGCTGTAAGCTTACTCAAGAAAGCACGATGAACCGGAGTAAAATACTCATTAGATATGTAATGAGAAAGAGACGACAAAGGCGTACCTGGGACCATCGAGGATGATGAAGGAAGTATCGGAGATGCGTGAGGGGGTGTGTTATGGCAAACTGCACTATAGAGAATATAGTCGCTTAGCTTAGCGGGAGGTTCTCGATTACGGTGTCCACGACCCATTGAAACAGGAGAATCCGAGAGCTCAGAATGCTCAGACTCAGGCTGTGGTAATGTCACAAAAAAGAACTCGGTGGAGCAGTGTTTGTCACCTGAGATTCGGGTCGCAGAGCTGGTGGTAAAGCTTGTGAATCATCGCGGGAAGTCTGTGTCTCAGAACTAACATTAGGAGAAGACAAAGGAGGTGCTGATATGTCTATAGGTGGCGGTAACACTATCGGCGAAACAGAGGATGATAACGGAGGATCTGTTTGCTCTGTTTGCAGCGGCGGAGGCTCTGCCATTGTCGAAGAAGACGGAGCAGGGACCACCGCAGGGGATCGATCACTCCCCCTGAGTGAAGAGATGGGAGGAGAAGAGATGATCCAATCTTCATCACCCACAAACTGTTCTTCTCAATGAATTGATGATGATGATGACGTGATCTCCTTGAATGGAAACACTGTCTCCTTAAAAACAACATCCCGAGAAATTAATATCTCATCACGTTCAACATCATATACCTTCCAACCTTTAGTGCCAAACGGATAACCCAAGAACACATATAGACGACTTCGTTCTTCAAATTTGTCACGAGACCGAGTGCGTCGATGTGTATAACAAGCACATCCGAACACGCGCATTTGAGAATACGAGGGTGCAACACCATGTAACAGTTCGTACGGAGTCTTTCCCTTGATGAGTAGACGATGGAGTACGATTAATGACATAGGCAGCGATCAATATGGCCTCTCCCCAAAAACGAACCGGGAGGTTAGCTTAAAAGAGTAAGGCACGAGCAACGTTGAGTATGTGTCTATGTTTATATTCCGCATGCCCATTTTGTTGTGGTGTAGCGACACAAGACTTTTGATGAATGATACCTTTTTCGCGAAAAAATGTTGAAAGACAAGTGAACTCCGTTCCATTATCACTACGGACCACCTTCACTTGTCTGTGAAACTGTTTTCAACATACGCCATAAAATTTTTCAACACATTCCGCACCTCCGATTTCTCGAGAATAAGATATGTCCATACGGCCCGAGAATAATCATCGACAATAGTCAAAAATAGATTGCACCCACAATTGATGGTACCCGATAAGGCCCCCAAGTATCACAGTGAATTAGTGAAAAACAATCTTGCGTTTTACTAATATTGTCAGGAAAAACCTTTCTAGTTTGTTTGGCTTTGAAACATACGTCACAAGAATCAAGACAAACAGAACTAGAACTACTAGAAAGCACTGGTAAAAAAGAAAGCATCGAAAAAGATGGATGCCCAAGCCGTTGATGCCATAAACCCAAATCCGAAGAACCAATTGCTTTGTGAATCCGTGCAGCCATAACATCTTTGAAATAATACACCCCATCACGCTCCTCACCGGCTCCAATCAAAATCCTCAAGAAACTGTCCTGCAAAACGCATAATGTATCTGTAAAAAGAGCCACACAATTCGTCTGTTTAAGGAGTTTCGAAACATAGAGCAATGTGCAATTCAAGTTAGGTACGTAGAGAACATTATGCAATGTTAACTTTGGTGATAAAACGAAAACCCCCTTCTGTAAAGAAAGAGTAGTCCCGCCATCAGCAAAGCCAACCAAACATGGCAATGTCTTCTCTACATTAGTAAGAAAGGATTTGTCTCCCGTCATGTGATGGGAAGCACCTGTATCCAAAATTATATCACCATATTTTGCCTTACCGGAGAGCTTATCCGAGTTACTTTTTTCTCATTTATCAAACGAGAGATCGCTTTCCACTGTTCCGGCGAGAGTTCAGGTGAAAATGACGGGTCAGAACTCGTTGCATAAGTTGTGCTTATGTTGCCACGGCCACGACCTGCAAGAGATCCACGACCACCTCTACCATGACCACGCAAGGCTTTGTTCTGTTCGTTTTGCTCTATCCACCATTCCGGATATCCGACAAGCTGCCAACGGTCTTTCTTGTCATGTTCGGTTCTTCCGCAATGTGAACAAGTGGATCGTCCTCGTCGTGCACCTGTGAGTATCGACTGTTGTGGATCAAGACGAGGCTGAGCATCTGAAGTTGGACTCTTAATGGGCTGTTCTCGTCTTGCTACAAAGCCCACAACTTCACTTTGTGTCTCCTTTGTCTTAGCTGATTGCAACCTTTGTTCCTCTCTAATCACTTTTAAGTAAATCTCACCGAGACTAGGAAGAGGATCAAATGCTACAATCGTTGAGCAGAGACCAACAAAACGTGATTTGTCGAGACCCATCACAAATTGATGGATCCTTTCTTCTTCCCTTTGTTTCATAAACTCTTTAATCGCACCACAGGAGCAGCTAACGATCGGCTGATGCACCTGCATCTCTTCCCACAACGCAGACAACCGTCCATAATAATCGAGAACATTTTGCCCATCTTGTCGACAAGAACATAGTTGTACCTTGATCTGATGAACTCGCAGCTTGTTGGTGACCGAGAATCGTTCTTTGATCTCGCACCATAACTGGAAAGCATTGCTAATATATGTGACCGTGGATCGGATCTTAGGCTCTATAGATGCTCGTAACCAGCCAACGATCATGGAGTTTGCGGTCAGCCAATCTTCAATTCTCAGACTGTTGGGACCTGGATTCTTCAAAGTTCCATTGATAAACACGATTTTTCTTTTGGCCTGAAGGGCGTTAAGCATCTCGAATGCCCATTCATTGTAGTTTTCTCCAGTAAGCTGCACCGGAGAGATTAGAGCACCGAGATTTTCTGAAGCATGAAGGGTATAAGGTGACACAGATTCGGTTGTCTGCTCTTTGTGGCTAGACGAACCTGATATGGCAGCAGATTGCTCGTCTCCTGCCGTTGAAAAGAAACGATTTTAGGTTACAGATCGTGCTCTAATACCATATAGAAACGATATGAATAACTTATTTTGTGTTGTTATTATTGATGTTCCTCAAACGTATTTATACAAAACTTGACACCAGAAAGATAGATTCTAATCACCTTAAATGTAGAAGTCCTAAATAAGTTGTACTTATCTAATATGGCCTAATAAAACCCTTGACTGGTTAATAGATATAGCAGTCTGTCTCAGTTTCTTACCATATCCGTAGATGAGTATGAGGGAATTCCATACAGTCAATTTAGTAACCAATGCCAAAATACGAACTGCTACACCGGTTCTACTGCATGAAGCCATGATTGCACTGTCCAGTGAACTGCCTGCAGATAAAACTTACATGAAACAACTACTTAGAGAATGTCTTTTGACTTGTTTAGCAATCTTTGCTCAGCATGTAATTAAGGAAATCGTGAAAGCTTAAGTGGAAATGAAGAACACATCTTAGTTGACTACTATAACTACTATTTGTGAGTTTAAAAGCCAGAACACACAAGCAAATGGTTGCTATTTTAGAGTAAACAAATTGGAATAAAATGTGAATTCTTTTATATTCCTCTAGAATTTTACCGTTTGTCATATTTTGTAAAGAAAATAAATTCCTCTCACATTGGCGTAAGTGAGAGAAAAATGCTCAAAACCTTTGAAAATAATTCCTCTCCTAAGTAGTAGAGGAATGAGTTGAATTCAATTCCTCTCATTTTTTATTCCTCTAATATTTTTTTTCGCATTCAATTTATTTTTTTTTGTTACAACCATTTACATTAAATACTATTTTTTCTTTGTTACAACAGATAAATATTTGTTTGACACACCCCTCAAATATTTCACTTAGACATTTTATCCAACGTGCTACAATATGTATTGCGTAACCAAAAACTACCATTTCCATTAAAATTCCTTATTGTCAGAGTGTTTGCAGCTTTAGAATATATATTATTCCGAATTTCAAACACCATAATGATGCAATAAATCCAAATCCTGAAACTAACTTTCACAAATCAGCTTCACCGAAAGAAGAAAAATTTCACAAATCAAAAAGAGGAAACTTACCACATATAATAATTGTTTTGGTGTGTTTTACGAAATACTTGGCATGTATACTTCCACCGAGTCGTTTCTATTTTTTTATAGGCATGGCCAAAATCTAACTATAACCGAATCGTAACTATTACGTTTTCAAATCGTAACCAAACCGTAATCGTATGAAATGGTTACAACCGTAACCGTCAACAGTAAAAATATATTAGTTATGGCTAAAACTTTTTTTAACCATAACCGTTAGTTAACCGTAATCGTATTTAAACCGTCGGTTAACCATAAGATTAACCGTAAAATTGTAACTGTAACCGTTTTTTAAATATATCTACACATATTTTACGTGGACTCTATTAATAACAATACGTAAGAACCTTATGCGTCGACAAAAATTGATCGATACCATTTTCAAAATACTTTTTTAAATATAATAATAATTAAAATTATTAACCGTGTTTTAATTATCAGATAACCGTAATCGTATCTAACCGTAACCATTTAACTGTAACCGTATTTAACCGTAAACGTTTTAACCGTATATTAAATGGTTAAAGTTAAGATTAAGCATTTATTATAACCGTAACCAGTGATTAATCAACCTTAACCGTAGTAACCGTAACCGTGATTATACCTATTTTTGTATGACCTTTTTCCACCAATATTATTGACTTTTGAGAAAGTTTTGGGAATAAATTGTAACTGGTAATATTTAATTTAATCATTTATTTAACTCAATCATTCTTGAGTGAAACTAATAAAACCCGACAGAACGAAATGAAATAAATCACATGTGCTAATTTTGCAGACGTATATTCATTGGGTGCAAAAAACTCTTTTAGGTTTGGAGAGACACAACTAAAGAAAGACGGAAGTATTTATTAAAAAGAATTAATAAAAACTAAAAACTCTTGGTTAAAAAACAGGGATATATGATAAATCAAAAATAAAATAAAATAAAATATCTATAAATTAATAATCGATACATTATAAATTAACTAATTTTGTCAGTTCTAAATTAGATCGATGTAAAATTTAACAATTTTCCATAAAATAGTAGTTTTTTTTTTGAAATTTAATTACAAATATATGATCCTAATCATATCGAGATTTTGATACTTTGTTAAATTCTAAACTATTAAATTATAAAAAATTAATTGGATGTAATACTAAATTTAAACAATAATTTTTGGGTGAATTAAAGGAATAACAATATAGTGATTTAACAATATGAGTCATGTAAATTAAGAAGATAGCACATATAGTGATTTAATTAGGAAACTAACAAACATTTAACTAGCAAAAGAGCAAACACACCATTTTTAACGTACTTAAATGTTGGGGCAATGATTTTGAGCTTAGAAACCTCTCCCTCTATTAGAGGCTTTCCCCTCTATTATCAGTGTGGAGCTAAGATACAGAGGGATTCGATCCTTGCTGGCGAAGGCGAAATTAAGGAATATTTTCCTTTTTGTTCGACACGTTTTATGGTACTTTTCCATTTTGTTTCATAGAATCATTGTATTTTAGTAAAGAATTTCTGCACTTTCTCCATTTACTTGAGTAGTTCACGGAGGAAGACAGAGCTTTTGATACGACAATCCTGTGTTTTACCGGAGAAAATAATTTTACGTCGGTGGTGGAATTGGAAAACTTGGTTCCTCGCATTAATGGACGGGACCTTGAACAACGCGCTAGAGACGATGACTCTTGAGGAAGATGCTCCGATCATCATTCCGGATGAGGGTAGTTTCCGAGCGGAAGAAAGAAACTCAAAGAGCTTGATAGGTCATTTTCTAAATCCTGAATGTCAAAACATGGCTCGGATGATTCGGGTGATGCCACAAATTTGGCGAGTCTATGAAAGGGTTAGAGGAATAGCTCTGACGAAAGAAAGCTTCCAGTTTGTCTTCGATCTAGAAACTGATATCAAGACCGTTATGAAGCATGGACTATGGACGTTCGATGATTGGGGTATGGTCATGGACCGGTGGATGGAGAACCCTTCTGCATCCTTCCTTCAAAAAGCTTCAATATGGATAAGAATTAGACGTATTCGAGTAAACTTTTTCACCTTAAAAACTATCAGAGCAATCGCAACAGGCATTGGCTACGTACAAGAAATTGAGTTTGATCCGGAGAAGCCTATAGTTGAAGATTTTGTGAGAGCTCAAGTTATAATTGATCTATCTCATCCGCTAAGAGACACTAAAACAGTGTCATTAGGAGCTGGGGGATCATTCACAGTGGACATCGAGTATGAAAGGGTGAGGAAAAAGTGTTTTCACTGTATGCGATTGACTCATGAGAAGCAAAAGTGTCCGCTACTGCAAGAAGTAAGACCGCGAAAGCATGATGAGGTGAGTGGTCCGAGCAGATCAAGAGGTGAGTAGAGTAACCTGAGACAACACCACACAAATTTAGCGGATAAACTCATGCCGCTTTTGGCTCCAACAGCTCCACCGGGTTTTGCTCTGGTACCGAACCTTGTTGCACCTGAAGTTTTTGAACAGATGAAACTATATATGTCTTGTGGAGATCCTGCAGAAAGAACGATGCGCGAGTTCAGAATGAAGAAAACTTTAGGGGAGTTATCTGTGGACCCAGTAGCACAAAGCTCTTACCTTCGCCTTGAAGCTCCTCCAGTCATAAGTCGAATTTCAAACAGAGGGTTGGGACATGTTTTTGACTTCAGCCAAGTGGAGGGAGAAAATCTTAATTCCCCTGTAGACAAAGGACCAGAAATACATGAAGGCACAAACATTCACAAACTCATTGAAGCACGTACCAAGAGTGGTTGTGAAATGTATGTACCAGATAATAGAGATCTTAACGAGCCTATAGGGCCAAGTGGCACAAGTCCTCTATTTCACGTTGGGACATCAGAAGCTTCATCATCATCTGGCACGGGTAAGTCCAGTAGGAACAAGAAAAAGCAGAACTCATGGTCGCGTAGGAAGACCCGTAACACAGACACAAATGGTGATGATGAGCGGAAGCAAACTAATCTTTCTATAGGACAAGTGACACCGTCTAAAAGGAAGATCACAGAGGAAACAGAGGGTTCTTCAAAATGTAGTAAACAATCCACTGGTTTGATGGTTCTCCAGAAACCATCCAATCCGCAATGACATCGCTCAGTTGGAACTGTCAGGGATTGAGAAGCGACCTGACAGTTCGACGCCTTGAGGAGATGTGTCGTGAACATTTCCCGGACTTTGTGTTTCTCCTAGAGACTAAAAACTCTAGTTCTCACGTTCTTAGCTTACAAAGAAGGTTGCGGTATGATAGGAGTTTTGTGGTGGATCCAGTGGATCTAAGTGGAGGCTTAGCTTTGTTTTGGAAAGACTCACACAAGCTTGAAATTTCTGTATTACAATAGCAAAGTAATCGATACAAAGGTTGAGGAAGGAGGAGTTACGTATGTCATCACTTTCGTGTATGGGAACCCAAACAGAGCTCATAGACAAGAGGTTTGGGATGAGATCACCACTATTGGTTTGGGAAGGGATGAAGCTTGGTTCCTTATTGGAGATTTCAACGAGTTAATGGATAACTCTGAAAAGTTGGGAGGCACGATCCGGCCCGAAGCATCTTTCCAGGCTTTTAGAACCCTAGTCACAACATGTAGAATCAAGGAAATCCCTTACTCTGGAAACAATTTCTCTTGGGCAGGGGTTCGGGAGATTATCAATGTTAATGGTCTCAAAGAAAAAGTGTGGATACAATGTAGACTTGATCGGGCCTTTGGAAACTCGGAGTGGTTTCGGTTATTTCCTCGATCTCATGTTGAATACCTAGCCCGTTGGGGTTCCGATCACCGACCTCTGTTGACAAGTGTACATGGCATGACCAAGAGACAGAGAGGAAGCTTTAGTTTTGATCAGAGATGGTGTTCAAAGCCTGGTTTTGCGGAGATAGTAAGCAGAGGCTGGAACTCTCAGAAGAACATCGGGGGCTTATCGGACCATATCAATGCTTGTAGAAAAGAGATATCGAAATGGAAGAGGAATTCATCTGGTAATTCGAAAGTTCAGATAGAGAGAATCAAAGCTGAACTGGATTTCGAATCTGCGAAACAATGACCAAATCTTCAACTAATATCGAGTTTAAAAAAAGATCTAACACAAGCAGTTCATGAGGAAGAGATCTATTGGAAACAAAAAAGCAAGGTGGATTGGCTTAAAGATGGTGATCAAAACACCAAGTTCTTCCATGGCAAAGTGAAGACAAGACGTATGAAGAACAACATTCAATCGCTTAAAGATCACAATGACATTGAGTATTTTTCGGAAACAGAGAAGGGACAAATAGCTGTTGACTATTTCAACACTCTTTTCAAATCTTCCAATCCATGTATTAGTGATGAGTTGTTCCAAAGCTTCCAACCACGAGTTAGTCAAAAGATGAATGACTTTCTCACCAAAACAGTGGGTGATGGGGAAATAAGAAAAGCGGTGAAGGCTATCAAAAGTGACAGTGCGCCCGGCATAGACGGTATGACCGGCGCTTTTTTTCAACGTTTCTGGAATGTGACTCGTGACCAAGTCACGAAGGAAGTAAAGCTGTTCTTTGCTTCGGGAGAGCTTCCGAAAGATAGTAACTTCACTCAACTCTTCTTATTACCTAAGAAGCCGAACCCGTGTATCATGTCAGACTTAAGACCAATTAGCTTATGCTCGGTCTCGTACAAGATAATATCCAAGATCTTATGTGGGCGTCTTAAAAGGTTTTTACCGCAACTTGTCTCTCCTACACAAGGTGCCTTTGTCTCCGGAAGATTAATATCCGACAATATTTTGATTGCGCATGAGATGGTTCATGGCTTGAAAACGAACCCAATGTGTAAGGATGAATTTATTGGGATCAAGACGGATATGTCTAAAGCATATGACCGAGTGGAATGGGATTTCTTAGAAAAGTTGTTTAACAAGATGGGTTTTGCTCCACGTTGGATTACTTGGGTTATAACTTGTGTTCGTTCGGTATCTTACACAATATTGATCAATGGGCAAACTCATGGATATGTGAAGCCGGAAAGAGGTATACGCCAAGGAGATCCTCTTTCCCCTTTTCTTTTTATTTTGTGTGCCGAAGCACTAGTCCACGTCATGAACCGAGCCGAGATTGATGGGAATCTCACGGGCATGAAAATCGCAAGACACAGCCCATCAATACAACACTTACTCTTTGCCGGCGATAGTTTCTTTCTTTGTCGAGCTACTTTCAAAGAGTGTACTGCATTTCTTCGTTGCCTTAAGCTATATGGGGATGCATCCGGACAAGAGATCAACTTTCAAAAATATGCTATTACCTTCGGGAAGAATATTGACCCGCTCATGAAACGACTATTATCATGTTTCTTGGGCATTTATAAGGAAGGTGGAGGTGGGTCATATTTGGGTTTGCCGGAATGTTTTAGTGGCTCGAAACAAAAGTTATTGGCTTTTATTGGTGAAAAGTTGAACAAAAGGCTTAGTGGATGGTACGCCAAAACGCTTTCCCTAGGGGGAAAGGAGGTGCTCCTCAAGTCTATTGCTATGGCCTTACCAATTTATGCCATGAGTTGTTTTCGACTTACTAAGCTGCAAACGCAAAAGATTACAAGCGCAATGACCAACTTTTGGTGGAATTCATGTGAAAACAAGAATAAGATCCATTGGATTTCTTGGGCAGAGATGTGTAAATCCAAAGAGAAAGGCGGAGTAGAATTTCGTGATCTTGCCGATTTTAACCAAGCTCTCTTGGCCAAGCAAGCGTGGAAATTCCTTAACGATCCTGCGGCTTTGGTCACGAAAATCTATAAGAGCAGATACTTCGCCTCATCGAGCTTTCTAGATTGTGGTAAGGGCTATCGACCGTCTTATGCGTGGAGAAGTATTTCTCATGGGAAAGAGCTGCTAATGCGAGGGTTAA
>OVAN01011085.1:0-15034 GCA_900406275.1 Anastatica hierochuntica
TTTGAAAAACAGACAATACAAAGGTGTATTTTTGTAAGTCTCCCTATAATAAATAGTTAAAATAGACTGAAAATAATAAGATATATTAAGATTAATAAAAGTAAGAAACATTAATAAAAGTATTAAAATTTTATGAAAATATTGAAAATATTCTCAAATTAACAAAGAACTATTTAAAATCAAATAAATTTATTTCTAATTACTCTAACTTTGTGATGTTATTCTAGTTATTAATGACTTTTTTGGAGTTAGTCTAGTTTTTCCCAAAAAAATAAAATTATCTAAAATAACTCTAAAAACACTAGAATAACAATCCTTTACTAGAGAGGAACAAGTGGGCCAGTAGTTGCACCACCTCTGCATCTATCTCACGAAACCAGGATTCGAACCCTGCACCTGCCTCTAGTGAGAGGAATTATTTGCCACTAGACTACGATTAAAAACAATCCTCTACTAAATTAACTCTAATCTTTTGATAATTTACCATTAAATCCTTCATGTTTAATTTTTTCACACTAATTCAAAAAAACAAAAAATAAAAAAAGCTAAAATATTTTAAATAAAAAAAGAAAATTTAAAAACCTCAAACAAAAGTAAAAAATTATAAAATTAAAAACTAAAAATTTATAAGAAAATAAAACTATATAACTGAAATTAATATAAATAAATTATAAATAAAAAATTATATAAATGAACATTCAAAAATTTTAAATTAAAAAGTAAAATTTTATTATTAAAATTTGCCTTTACCTAAGATTAATTTACAGAAATACACTTAAAAGGAAAAGAAATTTTATATTTACACCTGTCTTTTAATGGTTCTCAAATATACACCTCCTATTTGCACAAAAGTCGATTAGGGTTTAAGGTTTAGTGATTAGGGTTTAGGGTTTAGCTATTAGGGTTTAAAGTTTAGGAATTATGGTTTAGGGTTTAGGGTTTAACGTTTAGGGTTTCTTTTAGTCTAGGGGTATACTGGTCTTTTTCATTAAAAAGGGAGGTGTAAAAATAAATTTTTTTCAAGCAGAGGTATTTTTGAAAAACAGACAATACAAAGGTGTATTTTTGTAAGTCTCCCTTTACCTAATAAAAATGTAAATTAAAAATAAAATGAAAAACATTTTATACTATAATGAAAGTTTTTATACTTAATTTAAAAAAGTTAAGTAAAGTACATTAAAAATAAAAATATAAAATTTAAAAGTAAATTTTATAAAATTTCAACTAAAATTTTTTATATAAAATCAAAATAAAATTTATTGTTCAAAATAAAAGTTGATATAAAACTAATAAAAATTAGAACTAAAATCTTTATAATAAAATAAAAAAAATATATAATAAATAGTTAAAATTTAATGAAAATAATAAGATATATTAAGATTAATAAAAATAATAAAAATTAATAAATGTTTAAAATTTTATGAAAATAATTAAAAAATTCTCAAGTTAACAAAGAACTATTTAGAATCAAACAAAATTATTTCTAATTTTTTAAGGTGGCTAAAAGAAAATTATTTTTTTTTAATTTAAGTAAATCATAAAAAGTAAACATATATTTTTAATGAAAATATTAATAAATTGAAATATCACTATAAAATAATGATAAATATAAATATGATAAAACTTAAAACATTAAAATTAATAAATAAATTTTTATTTGATGTTGTTATAGATTATTTTAACTGTTTTTTAATTCAGTAACATATCGTACAAATCTGTAGCAATGAAAATAAAATAAAAAAAATCAAAAACAGTAAACAAATTTGTAGTGACGAAAAAAAACTTTTGTGTTATTCTAGTCAGAGAAAAATCTGTGGCATCATGATAAGAGAAACTTTGTAGTCAAAGCATATAAATATGTGGCTCTCCAAAACTCTGTAGCAACATAAAATAAATCTAGAGACACTTGACGTTAGTTTAGTAATTAACTTTTTTTTTTAAAGTCTGTAGTTTTTTCAAAAAGTTTGTAATCAAATTACAGACTTCTTAAGACAATACAAAATCTGTAGTGTGTTGTTTTCAAATTTTTTCAATCGAAAAACAAATCTGTTAAAGAAAATCTGTGGTGTTTTGAAAAATCTGCAGTAATTGCACAAAAAACTGTAGAAAACAAAAAGTCTGTAGTAAAATAGAATAAATTTGCAATAATTTTTCAAAAAAATATGTGAGACACTTAAAACTCTGTAACATCAATGATGAAAAATCTGTGACAGATAAATAAATTTGTGGCTTCACGTATGTATATAAATCTGTAGTTCGAGAAAAAATCTAAAGTTCCAAAAAAAATCTGTATACAAATTTATGAATTTTGGAGAAGCTAAAGTCACTACATATTTGTTTTCCAGATTTTTTGCACTTTCCAGCGAATTTCATTAATGACATTCTGGTAATATTGTTTTTTTTTAACAAGTTGCTGGAAGAGTATTAAGGGTAATAAAAAAAAACTCAAATAACTCTAATTTTTTGTGATGTTATTCTAGTTATTTATGCCTTTTTTGGAGTTAGTCTAATTTTTTTCCTAAAAAATGACTTTTCTATCCTGACGATTAGAAGAAAAATATCAAACCTTCGCCATCAACCCATAATAGGGGGGACACATAACACATTCCATCAAAGGTAAAACCGGGAACAGTCTCAAGTTTAACCAAAATTGTGTATGGGAGAAAAGAGCCGTGACGATGGGGTTTTCTTAGCAACACATTTTTATCAGTTTGTTTGGGTTAGAAATGCCAAAGTTGGAGACTTTTTAAGTCTTAGACTTAGACTTAGAGTCAAGATCATGAATTTAAACCAATCTTGTGTGGGAGAACAGAGCAAGTGGCTTAGTTAAAACTTGCCGTGGCCATGGGTTTCCTTGAACAAGTAGGAGTCTAGCTTAGGGCCCCCGCCATTAATGCGTCAATATGTCAAATAAGTACTAGTATTCTTTTAGTCTATCAACTCAGAACTATATGGTCCACACGGTTTTTATTAGAGCTACTATTATTCTATTTTAAACTATGAGAAAATTACAAGGATCAATTTGGAAAATCCTACCCCCTCCACAAGAATCCATGATAACCCGTCACACCACACTATGACAAACGATTCTACATACACTGCTAACGTTGGAAATTTCCTATAATTAATAGTATACAGAGTTCTCATTTTACTGGAAATGAACCCTGTTTCATTTGGTGTAAAAGCCCTAATTAACTAGACATAAAAATCGAATATAAAATCAAACTTTTTTCTCTCCTTAATTTGAAAACATGATTTGTAAAATAGAAATATAGTAATTCTTAAACGTGATCTTATTATATAAAGTTCAACATGATTGACGTGAGTGCGACACGTAGCCAAAATTATAATTCACAAGATTTATCATGTGTCATCGTTAATTTATGTGATGACATTTGTCCGTTTATATTTTAGAATTTATAGAACATTTCCTTCAAATTATATAACTCTTGAAAAAGCAAACATTAAAAAGAAAAAAAAAACTATTGTTATCTTCAATATTTTTTGTATCTTCAATTATTTGTTTCTAATCTTATTTGTTATAATTGATTTTGATTGATTTTGTTTCTAATCTTATTTTTTATAATTGATTTTGTTGTAATTATGTTTTACATCAAAATTTTAAATTACAAATATGAAATTTAAAAACAATAAAAATGAAAAATATGTAATTTAAGATCAAATAATTTTAAATAAAATAAGTATAACCTTTGTTTATTTATTAATACGATTAGATTAATTTTATGTTATATAAATTTTGAAACCTATTTATAGAATCATCATATTTATCATTTTCGAAGTGAATTTTCCTTAGATTAAAAGTTGTATTGGTTGATCAGATGACTATCCTTAATGAACTTTTGATTAATTAAAGAACCTACAAACAGAGAAAATTAATTAAAATGAAGAAAAGGAAAAATTAACCAAAAAAAAATTCGAAGAAAAATGAAACTTTTTTAACAAGCTTATATGATCATTATCATAAATGAAAATCAAATTTATATTATTTTAAAGTTGTCGATATGCATTAATTTATTGTAAAGGTAAATAAAAATAGTTGTCTTAAAATAAATAATGAGTTAGGGTAAAAAATAGTTTAAAAATTAAAAAATGACTCACTAAAATATTTAATCAATTTATTTTTTAAAAAAATAATGAACATATTCTCTTCAAATATTTTATTTATTCTTTTTAAAATATGGTATAAATGTATTTATCTTTACGAAAGTAAAATTAAAATATTAATGGGAGTAATAATATAAAAAATGTCAATTATAAAAAAAATATTAAATTTTTATTTCCACAATTATAAAACAAATTGACATGAATTCCACTAGAAAAGTTACTGCTAGGGTAACGTGGACCAAATTTTTTTATTTTTTTTTTGTAAAAGCCAATTTTTTTTTTATTTTAAACAATTTTAAAAAAATTTCAAAAATTTTGTACACCCACCAAAATGTCATATTTTTATCTTTTCAATAACTAAAAAATAATAATAAGTCATGGATCAAGATCAACATTGTTATCAAGAGAGAATTACTCAAGATTTATTTTGTTAGGAAATTAGTTTTTACTAGATCTAATGTAAGAAAATCATATATTAAGTTCATATGTTGCATGGAATCGGAAGCGAAGCGTTGAGAGCATGGAAGCAAAATTTTTTTTAGAAAAATTAGAAAGCGATACATGTTGGAAAAGTATATATATATATATATATTATACAATCACAAATCTTTTAAATATATTTCAATACTCTCATTTGTTATTATTTAAAGTTAAAATTTAATTTCAAGTTTTTTAAATTTTTTATCTTTATAATAAATTGTCTTAACATTTGTATCATTAAAATAAAATCATCAAAGTTAAAGTTTTAAGAATAATGTAATTCAGTTATCATTTTTAAATCTCTCATATAATTTATATCATCGTTGTAAACAATAGTTTTATAGATAATAAATATACCATATAGCTTTTATAAATAAAAAATAAAATTACATACAAATATTAAGTTACTAATTTACTTTTAAAATTTTTCTGAAAATTAAATGTTTAAAAAATATTTTATAATTTATAATACTAAGTTTTCAAAACGGAATTTCAAGTTTCCAAAATGGAAGAACAAGATTATAATGAGCTTCCAAAGCATTTTTTTGGAAACGTCATGGAATCGAACTTTCTAAAGATTCTGATTCCGATTCCAATTCTGAACTGGGAAACGCACATCCGATGACTATTTCGTGCTACATAGTATATTACACGTTTTAAATAGAATGGATTATTCATTTTTAACATACTTATATATATATATATAATCAAGTGTTATAACTAAATTTAAAAATAATCATATAGTCACATTTTTTTAGTTTTAAAATCAAACAAAATAATAAATAAATAAGTTGTAGATTAACACCAATATTAGGATTAGTTTTATTAGTATCATAGTTTTTAGCGGCATCGACGGTCAAAACAACAAAACATTTCACTATATAGAGAATATGTCAAATAAATCGCATTTCCAAAATTTAAGATACATATAACAAATTGTATTGAATAAAATTTAACAATAGTGCCACTAAAATTTCAAAAACCCATATTTTCAAGATAGCACAAAAATACACAATAACCTATAATTGATAAAATACTATATTATTTAACTATCAAATCTATAATCATTTATAAGAGTTTTATGTTTGCATCGTAAGCGGATTAACAAACTAATATATTTTAATTAGAAAGTGTGTTTTACTGTTTTTTATTATGATAAATAATTTTTGGATTTTCTAGATCAAGAGGAAGAAAATATAACTTTTGATACCAAAACGTATGTCATTACATTAATTCTAATTATACGAAACATTATTACATTTTTTATGGATTTAATATTAAAACTATTTTTTGACATATATCATTTGCATATAACGCGAATCCTAATCTAACTAACATATAATTAGTTATGTTTTATTTTTCCACAAAATAGAAATAGTACGTGTGAGGTTTAAAGGGTTTATGCCTCCACCTTTAACTTTATCAACTTATAGATCTTTTTTTGTAGGTCTCTGTCTTATGGCTATCAAAAGATAACTATAGACATTGTTTGATTTTGCCATTTTGGGTTACCCAAGTCTTTCCCAACCTAAAAGTTAAAAAGTTTCAAAGTTAATGGAGTGTATTCAAACAATGATTTGGAGTGAAGTGTACTAAAATTTGAAATTACATGTTATTGAAACAAAAAATTTTAAAAATCTTTTAAAATTCACTATTATTGAAATGATTATTTGAAAACATATATTTGAATCCACTGTTATAGAAAATATTTTAAGTAATGAATTTTAGATGATTTAAAGTATTTTAGTGGAATTTTCCTGTTAAAAATACAAAAGATGCATTGAAATCAGTATTTGATGAGATTTGATTTTTAGTGAATTTTTAGATGATATTGATGAATTAGAGAAGTAGTTGTGATTTTTTAGAAATTCTTTGTAGTTCCACTTAAAACCATGTGATAAAATTCATTACTTAAAATATTTCCAATAACAGTGGATATAAAGATACATTTTAAAATCACCATTTAATAAAAGTGAACTTTATAAAACTTTTTAAAATTATTGTTTCAATAACATAAAATTTCAGATTTTAATACAAATCAGTCCAAATCACTGTTTGAGTACACTCCCTAAACAGTCAAATCACATTATTTAAGTGGAACGGCAGAGAGTTTCTAAAAAATCACAATGATTTTCCTAATTCATCAAAATCTTCTAAAAAGTCACTAAAAATCAAATCACATCAAATGCTCAATTCAATACATCCCGTAATTATAAATCATCTCTTTTCTCTTAGGTGATGCTTAAGTTTAACCTATATATATTTAAAAGGTACAAACTTTTATAGAACCTCGTTTATATAAAAGCATTACCAAATCAAACTAATTCAACTAATATAAAACAGCACGTAATAAAATTGGTTATAAATGTCAAATATTGTTAGTTACGTTAAACTTCCCTTAAAGCGAAAGAGAGTAGTATAAAACTAACTTGATCTCAATTGCACCTATCGATACAAGGAGATAAGATGACAAGTGAACAAGTTATATAAAGGCAAGTGACAGAACAAGGGATATTATGCTTCGACCTGAAAATATGATACGTGGTAGTAATTAAACAGAGCGAGGAACAGTCTTCTACATCATTGACAAAGTTTGTTCATACTCAGTAAACACAAGAGTATCATGGTTCCCACATCAACTTGTCCAAGCAAAGTTATGTTGCTCGACGAAATTTTGGAATAAAAATTGCTAATGCCATTTGCAATTAAGAAACAAGTCAGATGTATATGCAACCGTAGATCAAAGAACTAACAATGAAGGAGACAACCCATAAATGTTTTCTGCTTGTAAGTTCTTGATATTTTATTTCTTTGTATGCAAAGAAAGAATTGTATGTACAACAGAGTTAATGTGTTTTCGCTTCTTTACTCGAATCTCCTCTACAATAGGCGATAGAACGCGAGGGACGGAACTTGTAATAGGTAGCAAAAGACAGATATGTGCAGCTTAGACTATCATATACTTTGAAACAGCTGTGAATACAAAGTCAGATAATGAATAGTGATGTCAAAGATATTACCAAAGCAAAAGTTGAGATGCACTTGAGAACAGAGAGTTCTTCTTCTATTCTTTGATTAGGGAACTTTCCATGAGCATTGAAATCAGATAACAGTTTGTCCTTCAACTGAAATGAATCAATCAATCAAGCTGAAGATTTTGCTTCGGTTTCTGGAATATCCTTTAGTGGAACTCGCCGGACATGGATATGAACTTCTGAAGGATTAGTTGCGGATACATTGTCGATGAAAGATGGACAGCGAGGCTTATATGCGATAATCAAATCATATATTGCACATCAAGAAAATGTGGCGCGAGATACTAACTCCATACAAGTGAACATACACTAACAATTTCATTCAAAAGTTTTGTGGAACATACCCGCATCCAAAGAGTTATGCAAAACTTCTAAGCACACGCTAAAGCCCCTTGTCTTCGGTATAAGTACGTTTGATAATGCCGGTAGACCAACTTCAGATGCAAACTTTTGGCTTCTCTTGCATTTCTCTTCACTGCATATCAAAATAAGTTATAACTCATTCATTATTAACATAAAATCTAGAGCAGAGCAGGAAAAACATACGTTGTAACTCATTCATAAAGTAGGTTCATATGTAAAATCAGATAGGGAACAAATTAGTAGTACGTGAAGTCAGTTCCTTCTAGGAATAGAGAGAGCCATAAGGGTTCTTTAGGATCTTTAAAAGTCGAAAGCATTTGAATCAAAACAGGTTCATCGACTTCCCGCTTTCTCTCTAATGGGATAAACTCCAAAACATGAAACCCCCATCCGAAAACCGGTAACCTCATCAAGCTGCTCTTGAGCACGTATTTGATGTAACCAAGACAACCTTTCCTCAAGGCAATATTCCAAAGTTACATCCAATCCACTTCTGTCCTGTGATTTGCAATAAGCAAGACACATTTCTCTACGGGAATGCTATCTCCAGAGAACACCACGGTTGTCCCATTAACCATTTCGAAAAGATAAGGCCACAAAGCTAACCAAAGACCAAAGATCAACGAAACAATTTTCCTAGATTGATGCACACTCACAAGACGTAGAGCTAAAGCAAATATTGGAGCAAAGTACACCAAGAACGTAAAAGCAGTAGATAGAAACACTAGTAAGATCACCAGACCCCTCAGAATCCTTGCCATAGTCAAAGGGCTGTTCTTGAAGTCATCAGAGTTCAGATTCTTGCAAGTTTTCATCTTTTAAACTGCAGAAATCACATGAAGAAAGCGTTTTAAAATTGTGGAAAGAGTTGTGAATATGAATGAGATACCACGTGATGTAAGAACAGAGAGAACACAGCAAGATAAACACTTTCTCTAGGTATCGGTTGAAAAACAAAATCTTTAAAGATAGGTAACGAGGAACATGATGAAGAAGAAAAGAAAGCTAAAAAAAAGTTACCTGGAGAAGAAGTTAGAAGAGCAATCAGTTGACGAAGAAGAAGTAGAAGAAGATAATTGTAAATTGGAACAGAGGAATGTGAATCTCAAACGAAGTTTCGGAGAAGGATCTTAATAGAGAACGGTGGAATGATCAGAGATGGTAGGGTGCATCGTAATACAGCAAATCTGATTCGCTGGGAGTGAAAAAGTCAAAGCTACATCGAAGACCAAATCTCCCAACACTTTTGCGACCGATAAAATTCATTCTCTTGGCGTCGTTGATCGTTACACTGAATAAAACTCAAACGTGAAGCAAACTTTAATTAGATATTTTCTCACTTTATTATTGGTTGGTTGTACCAAAACAGAATTATTTAAATCACTCTTCCATTTACATTTGTGAAAGAAAAAACTCACCCTCTTTAGTAAAATATTTCTGTGTATTTAGTTTCATAAACAAAACTTGATCCATATCCAATTAAACTTTACAAAACAAAACAATATAGGTCCTTGAAATCAACTTTTGTTTATGAAAACCACATAACTAATTTAACTGAAAACCGAATAAGTAAAATTATTCTTTTAGTTTTACATATCATTTGAAAAAGTTAATGGATTACATTATTTAGTAGAGGGAAGATAAATTCTTTTATTTATATTTAATATATTCATATAAACTATTTGCACATACTTGACTATAAGATATCATTGACCAAGAAAAATCAATAATAACCATTTGAAACATTAGATTATAAGATATCATTGACCAAAAGAAAAACTCTACTGAACGTGATAGTAGACCAAATATGAGGATGCGATTGATCGTTTCAGAAGTTTATATTCGCCACCAATTCATCAACTTAAAGCAGGGCTATACTAAAAAAAACGTAATGTGGGATCTAAACAGAAATAAACAGTAAACTCTTCTAAGAAATTTTAAAAAAAAAGTGATGTTAGGCAAAAATTAAAGAGATCTACTTTCCAACATCGTTTTTGTCGATTCCGATGTGTTATCCTCCCGTCGGCATGGCGGTCGAGAGCAGTTACTCCGGCGTGGTTGTGTATCTCACCCACGATAGGGTTCCTTTCCCCACGTTCCCCTCAATTTTGGATCGTGAAGCCGTTATCAAGGAAGTTACGATTTTGGGTGTTTATATATCTTCTTCGGCGCAACAAATTCAACACTAAAATTCACACTTTCTCTCTGCAATTTCACTCATCCTTTTCAAGCAATCGAGATCAATGGCTGATAACTTACGAAGACATATCCAAGACCTTGATTTGGGGATCAATGATGAACCAATTGCTTTACCAGCAGAGGTGGTCATGAACGCTGCCATGGAGAATCGATTTGTGTTGGTGGTCGGCCGGTGATGCCGAGGTGACAGAATCTCCGATCGATCATTGCAAATCTCCCTCGCATTTGGGGTCTTGAGGGCATCATGTACGACCGTATCATGGATGGCCGTAAATTTAAATTCGTGTTTTCCAGTGAAGAATCACTCATGACTGTGCTCAGAAGGGGACCCTAGGCATTCGATGATCGAATGTTGATTATGGAGCGATGGACTACCTTGTTGAACCTGTTCGTGCTTCACTTCATCCCGTTTTGGATTCAAATACGAGGTATTCCATTTCAATACACTAACAGAGAGGTTATTGCTCATATTGGGAGAGCGATTGGCCAGTTGATGGAAGTGGACTACGATCATGTTCTTGCGATTCGAGTGGAGTTTTTTCGTGTTCAGGTCATCATTGATGTTCGTAAGCCCTTGCACTTCTAGCACAATTTCTAGTTCCTTCCTGGAACTAACACAGTCCTAACTCTGGGGTATGAGCGCTTGCGTGGATTCTGCGAAGTCTGTGGTATGCTCACACATGATACAAGTAGTTGTCTTCTCCCTAATGAAGGGGGAAATGTTCATTTTGATGGTGAAAATGATGACGAAGAGGATCTGCCTCCGACTCATAACAATCCAGGGGTCCAAATTCGTGAGCTGGAGCCAGAGGAAGAGAATGGTTTTACTCCTAATGGTGATCCTGTGCAGGTGATTGTTCTTCAGGATGAGGAACCGCGTGATATCGAAGCGGTTCCTCCTGTGGTTGATGATGAAGTTAATGAAGAACCAATCTTTGAAGAGGAAGAGGGAGCCGCATGAGATGTGGAAGAGGCGAATGCTCATGCGGCCAGACATGTTCATGTGGTGGATGCGATTTCGTGCCCTGGTGTGACACCTGAAAATCATTCTGAGGCAAGTCTTGAAGCGATGGATTTTGAAGCGGATGCTGGATCAGGTTTTATGTAAGTGTAAGTTTGAGGAAACAGTTGGTAGTGACAAGCAGAGGTTGTTTAAAATGATTGAGAAAGGCGAAGGTAATGGCAGGGAGGAACTGGATGATAATGAAGGAGGCGCGGTGGGCCCGAACCAACGCAACCATGAATACGACATGTTGGAACTATCAAGGTCTCGGGATAGACCTAACGGTGCGACGCCTAAAGGAGATTCACGTCGATATCTCTCGGACGTAATATGCCTCTTTAAAACCAAGAAAGATGATGACTATTTGCGAGACTTAGGATGTGAGCTCGGGTATGATTTTAGTTTCATAATGTCAAGTCAAGGTCTTTCTGGTGGTATTGTATTGTTTTGGAAAAGATCATTATCTATCTATGTTTCTTATTATTCTGCAAATTTAATCGATTGTAATGTTATTTTCAATGGAACTTCTTTTTATTTGTCGTTTGTGTATGGTCACCCGGAAACAAGTATCCGAAATCACTTATGGGAACGATTAGAATGTATCTCAACAACTCGATCCGAGCCATGGTTACTTTGCGGTAGTTTTAACGAAATATGAAATAATGATGAGAAAATTAGTGGACCACTTAGACCCGAGAGAAGCTTCTATGATTTTCAACGCATGATTTCTATATGTGGTTGCAAGATTTAAAAGCTATAGGTGATAAATTTTCTTGGAGTGACAAGTGATATACACATCACATACGATATTGCTTGGATCATGTGATGGCTACATCAGAATGGATTGCGGCTTATCCTTCATTGCAAGTTGAATATTTACCTTTTGAAGGTTCCGATCGTCTTATTTTGATTATCACATCAAAGACAATTGACTCTCGCCGGGGCAAGTTTCTTTATGACTGATCCTTATTCCAATCGGAGGATTTTCGAAGTGTGGTTACTTCTAGCTAGATCGGTAACCCGATAAACCATCATGACTTACCAAGGAAACTATGTGCCATTCGAAAGACGATTTCTACATGGAAGAGATCAAACCGACCTAATGCGGCAACTCGAATTAACCGGTATAAACAAGATTTAGAATAAGCCTATGTTGATGGAGCTACTACGGATGTGATCAACCAAATTCGCAAAGACTTATCCCGAGCTTATAAGGATGAAGATCATTACTGGAAGGAAAAAAGTCAGAAACAATGACCCAAGGAGATCGCAATACAAAGTACTTTTATGTTGCGACTAAAGAGAGACTTGCTCGTAATCGCATACTTGAAATTGAGGATGAATCTGACATTATCTATCGTGGGGATGATGAAATCGATAGGGCGGCTGAGGTTTATTTTTCTAACCTTTTTACTAGTCAAATTGATAATCCAACACCTTATGAGTCGATTTTTGAGGGTTTTCAAAGACGGGTGTCTGATATAGACAATGAGGCACTGATAAAAATGGTTTCTGAGGAAGAAATAGAGATAGCAGTCTTTGATATTGGAGCGATCCATTATCCGGGACCTGATGGCTTCACTGGAGCTTTCTATCGCCAATTCTGGCCAAGTATAAAGAGTGATGTGATTCATGAAGTGCATAATTTCTTCACCAGCGGATCTCTCAACCCATCGACAAATCAGACGAATATCTGCCTAGTTCCAAAGATTGATGTCCCACAGGAGATGAATGACTTCAGACCGATAGCGTTATGCAACGTTAGTTACAAGATAACATCCAATATTTTGGTAGGTCGCTTGAAAGTTATCTTACTCGATCTCATAACTACTAATCAAGCAGCTTTCATTCTTGGATGGAATATTATGGACAACGTCATTATTGCACAAGAAATCCTTCACTCTTTGAACTCGAGGAAAAGGTGGGCTAAATCTTATCTAGCGATCAAAACTTACATTGCTAAAGCATATGAAAAATTGGAGTGGAGTTTCATTCACGAAACAATGAAGGCCATGGGTTTTTCATCATTAATAGATCACATGGATTACAAGTTGTATATCCTCCGTTACGTTTGTTGTCTTGGTGAATGGACCTAAGCAAGGACATATCGCGCTAGGACGTGGAGTTAGATAGGGAGATCCTTTATCACCCTATCTCTTTATTTTTTGCGCTGAAATTTTGACTCATATGATACAGTGAGCTGTTGAAAAGAAACATCTTAAGGACGTCAAGATTAGTACCACAAGGCCCACTATGACTAACTTGATGTTTGCCGATGATGTCTTATTCTTCTATCATGCTAACCATAGATCTTGCAATACTATATTGAAAATCCTAAAGGAATATGAGAGCGTATCGGGCTAAGGAGTCAATCTACGGAAATCTGCTATCACTTTTGGTGCAAAGATTTTAGATACTACAAAAACCAGTCTACATCGAATTCTGAATATTCATAATTATGGGGGTAATGGAAAGTACGTACTTGGGTCTTCCGGAACAAATAGGTAGAAAGAAGAAGGAGATTTTCTGCTACATAGTTGAGAGGGTCCAACAGAGAACAAAAGACTGGTCAAAACGATTTTTCACAAGCTCGGAAGGAGATCTTGTTGAAGACAGTCACGCTTTCTATGTTAGTTTATACTATGAACTGTTTCAAGATACCCAAAGAGATTTGCGATGAAATTGAGGCGATCCTAAATAAGTATTGGTGGAGTAGAAATGATGGTCAACATTCGATGCACGGGATAGCTTGGCAAAGGATGGGATTACCTAAAAAAGAAAGTGGGTTAGGATTCAGAAATATTGAGTAGTTCAACAATGCTATGTTAGCCAAAAAGGTTGGAGGATCACACAAGATCCGCGGAGTCTGGTTGCACAGGTCTTAAAAGGTAGATATTTCCCGGATACTTTGATATTCAAAGTAGGATATGGTCAAAAACCGTCATTTGCATGGCGTTCTCTCCTAGAGGGTAGGGAACTACTTCTATCCGGAATGCGAGTAATCATAGGTGATGGCACAAATACAAGCCTTAGGAGTGATCCTTGGCTCCCTACGCATCCCCCCTGGGCGCCTCGTAGAGCATATGGTCCTCTACAAAATATCAATCTCGTTAGTGACTTAATCAAAACCGATCAAGGACAATGGGATACAAACAAGCTACTTGCTAATATTTGTGAAGAAGATGTGGCAATAATTGAGCAATTGCTGTTATGTTCTACTCCGAGCCTTAATTTCCTGGGCTGACACTATAATGACGATGGTATGTATTCTGTTAAATCAGGGTATTGGCTTGCCTCACACATTGCTGCAGATGGAGGTCATATTCGTCCTCCTGATGGACGTGGTGATCTTAAAGATTTAATATGAAAGTGCACAACAGCCCCGAAGCTCCAACACTTCTTATGGAGGTGTCTATCTAATGCACTACCCATAGGAACGGTGTTATGACATCGAGGGATCACGATGGATACTGTATATAAATGATGTTGGGATGCTGAAGAATCAAAGGAAAATCTTTTTTTTCTCTTGCAAATATGCTCAGGCGATATGGAGGGGACCTCAGATTCCATCTTTGGTGCTTTTTGATCATCATGCAACTTTCGAAGATAAGGTAGAGAGTTTATTGAGGATACACCATGATAAACATGTACATGCTTTTCTTCATTACTTAGTAATCTGGCTACTATGGCGAATTTGGAAAAGTAGAAATTGGCTCGTTTATCAAAGAAAGCAAAGTACTTGGGACTTGGATCTATCATTCACCAAGATGGATGTTGATTGATGTTATCATATTTTCGTGTTTTAGGACTAAGCTTTAGATGCATTTTC
>OVAN01011086.1:0-15029 GCA_900406275.1 Anastatica hierochuntica
TTGCCAAAGTAGCGTCGTCGTTTAAGAACAGAGGAGCCTTAGTGCTATTAGTGCTCTGTGCATTGCTCCACTCTCTAGCATTTCGAGAGGCCTTTGTAACTACTTCTTCTACAGTGAGGATATTAAAAAAATTCTTAAAAAGTCTTACATACCCTTTCATTAATACTTTAAAAATAATTCTCTCTCCAATTAATACAATAAAACAATGAGGTTAAAACCGGAATTTCGCTTATAAATTTGCATCGAAAATGTAAAACGACACTTTTTGTGAAACAAAATTAAAACCTCAAAACGACATTTTTTAAAAAACGGAGGGAGTAATAAAAAGAGGCAGGGCGATTCCAACTTCCAACTGCAATGAAACTTTTTTACAAATCATACTAGAGCAATTGCATTAATTGTTTTTAAAAAGAATTTATGGGTAATCCATACTTGATGGGAACACATAAATTGGGTTTTGAGGTAAAAAAAAGGGGTTAATTTGCCAAATATTACAACTATGAGCATTAATTAATTATATGACTCCTCCTTTTAATTATTTAAGTATCTATGATATTTTAACCACAACTTTTCTCCATTTAACCTCTATTGTGGAGTGGAGAAGGTTTTATCTTCTTTTTTTTTGTAATTTTCTCTCTTTTCTTTACATGAAATCTCATTCACTTTTTTATTTGCATTTGTAATTATTTTAAAATAGTGCATTCAAAATGTAAATATGCAAAAAAAGATTTTTTTCCACATTAGGTATATTTTAATTTTTTAGAAAAGATTTGACTGTATTTATATTTACAAAACTAATTGAAATATATTTTGTTATTGTAACCCATATTTGGAATTAGGCTAAGGAAGATAGCCTATAATTAGTGCCCAAAGGCCCAAATAAGTTAAAACGCAACTTCTTAATCTTAGTGTGCGTGTTTTTTTTTTTTTTTGCCCCAACTTCAAATTAACCAAAAAAAATTTTAGTACAATACATTTTCGACGACGATACCTCGATTGAGGCAAGGCGTACACCACATGGCAAAATGATTTGGAATCTAGTATCACTCCGGAACACTCTATGTGGAACCGATGTTACCTGATGTCCTTCATTGTACCTTTAACTACAACGAGAAAATCCACTTTACCTTAGTGTGTGTGTTTATGATGGATTTGTGTTGAATGTGATTCTATTAGGTTTGTTTTTTCTCCCTTTTGCATGACCCAACTTCTCAATCTTAGTATCACCTCATAGTGTTGTTACCTCTTTCAAACAATGTATTCGAGGATTTTGTGTAGAAGGCTATGTTTTAAGTTAAAAACTTATGGGCGGTGACTCCAATGTAGGGATGATGTTTTTGATGATGGGCGAACAAATTACTTCAAATTTTACTTTAGTATTCTTTCAATTGTTAAACTGTAGAATCATTGAATTGTGAAATAATGAAACACATTTGTTGAATGAAATAATTAGGATGTGTGCTTTGAACGACCTTAAAGTTATCGTGTAAGCTAGTGGTTCGTTTTTTGAGCAGGTCATAATATACCCATATTTAGGAATGTTCAATATGGATATCGGTTTGGTCTCGGTTCGGTTTTTTCGGTTTATCGGTTAGTAAAAATTCGTTACCATATTATAATCATGTCTACTTTGGTCTAGTTCGGTTTGGATACATTCGGTTTTCGGTTTTATCGGTTTTAAATCGTAAACCATAAATATATGCCGTTTAATTTTAGACTTTTGAATTTAACTTTTGGTAAAGTGATAATTAATTATAACCTATAGAATATTAACATCATTGTTTTAAACTAAAAAAGATATATGACTCATATATTTATATAGATATTGTTCGTGATAGGAACAATAAAACAAAATTATTAAAGATTGTAATAATAATAATCAAAACCATATCCGTATCCACTGTTTTTAAAAATTCACATCCGTATGGTTAATATGGTATAATCATATCAGTACCATATGCTCTTTTCCGGTTCGGTTTGATTCGGTTTGAATCGGTTTTACCACATTGATCACCCCTACCCATATTGGTTTAATACATTTACATCCAAATTTTTGTTTAGAATTTAAGGCCAAGATAGATTACACAAGTGATTACAGTAACAAAATAAACTGAAATGAAGCATTTTTTTAAAAAAATATTGATCGTATGAGATGGCTTGGGTTATCGGCCTCTTGTTCTCTCAACGGCGACAATTCCTTTAACCTGTCTAACAATTTCTTTGATGAAATCTGCCTCGGAACTGCAACGTATCACATACGGAAATATTATCACACAAAGTGAAATTTACTTAACGTGAATCGTCATATAACAAAACCTAAATTAATATAAGATTAATTTACAGAAATACACTTAAAAGGAAAAGAAATTTTACATTTACACTTGTCTTTTAATGATTCTCAAATATACACCTCAAATATTAGGGTTTAGGGTTTAAGGTTTAGTGATTAGGGTTTAGGGTTTAGCTATTAGGGTTTAAAGTTTATGAATGATGGTTTAGGGTTTAACGTTTAGGGTTTCTTTTAGTCTAGAGGTAGAATGGTCTTTTTCATTAAAAAAGGAGGTGTAAAAATAAAAAAATTTCAAGCAGGGGTATTTTTGAAAAACAGACAATACAAAGGTGTATTTTTGTAAGTCTTCCTTAATATAAAGAGCTATCCATTATTAAGAAAATGAATTTCATCATAGTTAATATCAAAACTAAACGAGAGGAGCAAGTGGGCCAGTGGTTGCACCACCTCTGCATCCATCTCACCTAACCAGGGTTCGAACCCTGCACCTGCCTCTTGTGAGAGGAACTATTTGTCACTAGGCTACGATGACAAAAAAAAATAAAAAAAATATCAAAACTAAACAACCGTATTCATTTATTGAATACTAGTTTAAAATGCCATACTGTATTTTAATATATCATTTCTAGATGATGACCAACCTTTTAATGTCGACGACCAAAAAACAAATGTCTAACGTTTTAGACAACATTAAATTGCTACGTCTACGTTCGACAGTGGAACCTTTTTAATTAGAACAAAAAAAATGTTTTCTTTATTCACATTTTTCCCAAAAGGGAAAATAACAAAACAAATATTTGAAAAATGTTGCATGTTACCTTTTGTTGCTTAACGTCAAACCGATCTTTTGAGAAACATACTTCAAAGCATCTTTCCATCTCATAATCTGTTCACCGGCTGTGGTCTTTTTCTTAGCCAACCTCCAAAAATTGCGACCAAACTTGGCGTTTTGGTATCTTACGGATTCTGGCTTCACCTTGAAGAAGATTGGAACCACTCGTAGTTTGCGTTTAACGGCTCTTTCCTTTATCCTTACAAGCTCGTTCAAGCACCAACGTGACTCGGAGTACCTTTGGGAGAAAATAGTCAGAGCCATCCTTGATTGCTTGATCCTTGCAAAGAGATGTTTGAGATCTTTACCCTTACGTTCGTGCTTGTCTATGAAGACGTTGATGTTATGTCTTTTAAAGGCGGCAACAAGGTGGCTCACGAAGCTGCAACGTAGCTCATCTCCGCGGAAGTTGATGAACACTTGGGTCTTCCTGTTACTCCTTTTCATGTTAATTTAAAGTATAATGCGAGCGTGCGCAATGAAGAGAACTTGAGAGTTTGTTTGTGCTTTGTTTTCCACTCTTAGGATGAGTCGCTTGGTTGTTTTTTTAAGAAAGAATGTTTACGTTGGTACTTTCCTTGGTTGGCCTTAATTTATAATAAAATGGAGAGGTATTATTAAAAGATTATTGAGGAATTAATTGGGGAAAATATTTGGTTTTTTATTTTATTTTGACATTGCATGGTAATGGTATATTCAACAGAATATACATTTGTTGGGTAGCTTGAAGTAGGATACATGGATCATGGATGAAAGCATAAACGGGTGAATTAACTGAAAAAAAATATTGCAGTATAAGACAAAATCTACTGACTTTTTCAAACCTTTGTAATTCTATTTTTGTAGTTTTAATTTAATCGTAAATAATTAAGTGTATATAGTAAGTTAATAAAAGTGCAATTGTAAGTTAATTATCATGAGTATATATTTTTATTATTAGATTATTTGTATTCAAAATATACATTTTCTTTGCAAAAATCAAAGTTCGATATTTTTTGAAAATCGACAATGGAAGCGGCAAATAGTTCATTCCATCTGTGCTAAGATGGATTCCTGAGCAGCTCTGTCGGTAAATGCATTTTTGTCGCCTAAAAAATAATGATGCTCGATTTAGATATATACAACATATATATTCTTCAAATATAACGTATAAAAAATGAAGAATTTGAGTTAAACATATATTTTTGTTGTGTAAAGTATAAGTTATCGTAGTCTTATCTTGATTTCATCGGTTATTAAAATCTTCTTTAGTATATTTGCATAACTATCAAACTTATTGAATTTATATTGAGATTATAATAAATTTTTTAAACTTGTAGCACATAAATTATTATGTTTTTAAAATTAAATCAAAAAATATTTTTAATAAACTTTTATAAAAAAGTATTAACATATTACAAAATACGTATGAACATATCCGTGCGTATGCATGGTATTGTTCTAGTGTTATATAAAATGAGTAAAATAGTATTTATTCAATATCAATTTTTTTTAACCAAATATTATTTTAGTAAGTCCTTTAGTAAACTAATATGTCAATTGGTTAGATTTCTCTACTACCATTTAAATTTTTGTTATTCCACCAAATTTTTAATCGAAACTCTCCTACACAGAAAAAAAAGTTATCGCAATTCATGTTTCATGAATCATGATCCTAGTCCCTGTCACGTCGGCATTCGTCGGACCTTTTCATTCTACCGTACTATCGACCCCTCATTAATATCATTCAATGTACAATCGACCCTCATTGAGTAGAGCTCATTAATATCATTCAATAACTTTCCATTCTACCGACTATGCTGAATGATATTAATTGACTTTACTACAATGATATTAAAGTAAAGTCTCTTTAAAAACTCAAAAGGTGTTAAAACAAAAAAAATTCATCAACCTAAAACCCAAAAGGTGTTAAAACAAAAAAACTCATCAACCTAAAACCGAAAAGGTGTTAAAACAAAAAAAAATCATCAACCTAAAAATCCAAAAGGTGTTAAAACAAAAAAAAACTCATCAACCTAAAAATCCAAAAGGTGTTAAAACAAAAAAAATTCATCAACCTAAAAACCAAAAAGGTGTTAAAACAAAAACAAACTAATCAACCTAACATGTGTCATTCCATTTACAACTATGTTTGATTTCATCATGGCGTGGTTCTAATAAAATATTAAAAATACCAAAATAGTATGCAATCTTGCTTCCATCCTTTCATGGTAACATTGTCCTCCAACAATTAAACTTATTTATTTGTAGGATCACTTGGTCAGCGATTTTAGATTGTTTACAATATTACTAGTGTATACCGAATACTATATATCTTGAATTATACATATATGGACATAACAACTCGTGTACAAGGATATGATCTAATACTATATAGTACAAGTTGTGTCAGAAGTCAGAACCAAAAGAAATATTTATAAAAATTCAAATCAATGTACAAAACTCTACTATTAATGTAATAGATTTCATAATATATGTATATATTTTCCCCTTAACCGACTAAATTAAATATAACTCAAAGTCACTATTGAGCTATCCCTGAAACACATGAGTACCTTCTCTAATGAAAATAACTGACTTTAAAAGCGACCAATATTTTTGAAAAGTATGCAAAAAAGGGTGGACAAAAAACACATAATCCGACACAAATATCGATTTTGTTTCACAATATTTCTGGTATTATTATTAGCCGAATTGAACTTGAATGGACACCCGAAAACCTAAAAAATCCAGAAAAAAATCCTGAATCGAATTTGACCCTCAAGTCTGAATAAGTATCCAAAAACATTTGAAAATTCAAGTAAATACCCGATATAAGCATCCAAAACATGAATTAGTAATTCAAATATTTAATTTCCATATTTATTTTAGATATTTAGTCATACATTATTCACATTTATATGTTTTAAACTACTTTTTTTTTTGAATTTCTGAAAACTCTTAGATATGAATCGAGTCCGAACCGAACCCTATTATTTGAATAAAAATTCGAATGAAACCTATAATCTCGAAAATCTAAAACCGAATAAACTCAAAACCGAATCTGAACTGATATCCGAACGTCCACTTTTAAATTTTTTTTTTTTTGCGGATTTACAACATTTATCGCAAAAGTAAGACGAGCTAGTAAATAAATAAATATAAATGATACGCCTCTGAGCCCGTGGATAATGGGCCTAACATACACAGGCCCATTATAAAAACCCAAATAAGTAATAATACACAAGATCACAAGCTCCATTAATAAAAGAAATAAATAAACAGAAAAACTAACAAAAAAAAAAAAGAAAAAATTAAAAAATGCGGTAAGATTCTCATCGTCTTTGATGTGTAGGGCTTTTGACTCTCCTTCTTCTTCTTCTTCTTCCTTCTTCTTCTTGTGGCCTCTCTCTACCTATACAGTCCACACCTACTCCTGACGGAGAAGACAAAGGTTCTTCAACCTTGAGATCGGCGTTAGATCCTCCGCCGCATCTTACTCTTCAGTATCTTCGGTGGTCAGTCTCTCTTCTCTTATACTCTCTCTTGTTTGCATACTTCGTGTGTATCTACTTATTTTGCTCTTATGAACAATCTGATTTTCTCGGTGGAGATACAGAGTGTGTGTGGATGATGGAATCCGGCGGCGCTGGTTTCGCGGCGATGGAAGAGAGGATCTCGCCGGGAAGTTTCTTCCAGTTTCCTCTTCCTGGATTCCGTTCCTCTCCGAATCGATCTCCTTGTCCTCCCACTGATCGTGAAAGGTTCTAATCTCTCTCTCTCTTCTTTTGAAGCTTTTCGCTGATGTGATTCTGTGTGAGATTTTGGATCGATTTTGATTTTGATTGTCCTGAATCTAGCTGAAATCGAACCGATGAATATTGTTCCATTTGATTTGATGAGTGTTGAAAGTGATTATCTCTTAGCTAAAATATGAGTCTTAGCTCACAATGTTGCCTCAATGTACTCAGTGATTTTAACCGGAAGGCTTAAGTTCGCAATGTTTTAGAAATGAGCAGTGATATCGAATGCGAAAACAACTCAAATACACAGAAAGGTAGTATCCAGTGGAACTCAAGTTCATTTTTTAAAATCTTGTTCAGGTACTTTGCTGAACTAATGCAAGAAAGACAAAAGTTGAGTCCTTTTTTGCAAGTTATGCCAAATTGTTGTAGGCTGCTAAATCAAGGTAGGCATTACTCTTATCAAGCTATATGCTTTTTTAAAATTTTCTTAATAAGCTTACTTGTATGTGAATATGTGTATGATGATTAAAAAGCTTACTTCAAGACTTGTTTTCTTATTATGCAGACCTGTCTATGTGTATGATGATTGTGCACATTATAGAAAACTATGTGTTTTGAAATTGTCATCATACTAACTGCTAGAACTCGAGCCTTTTGTCTCATTCTTGGCTTGAAAACTAAGTAATACCCCTGCTGTTCGTGTGTTTTAGTTTCCTTTATATTGCTCAATTGCTTACACTGGTGAGTGGTGACACGTCTGTGCAGAAATCAGGAGGGTCTCTAGTTTTTCTGATTTTGAGAGGTATGAGAATGGCAGCCCGTTTAGATCGCTTGGCCAGCCGACAAACGGAAAGCTTGGTTTAGAGGGATGGCCGATGATGCAAGCGGAGGTAAGCCATTGGTGGTAATCGAAGTCAGATGTCAGACTCATGATTATGATGACGATGCCAAAACTGTAAATCAAAAGTGGGTTTTATAGAACTTGATTGCTTGTTTTCTTTAGGAAAATTTCCACCTCCAGAGAACTTCTCCGTTTCGCGGTCCTGCTTCAGTGGGTTGGGTTGGGGTGCCCGGACTCCCTAACCCACCCATTATGAAAAAAGTGATTAGACTTGATGTGCCAGTGGATAAACATCCAACCGTAAGTTGTAAATGTTCTTTAAGCTATATATGCTATTACACAATTGATTTCTAGCTAAGTCCGCTGAACCTTGCAGTTTAATTTTGTTGGACGGATACTCGGGCCTCGTGGAAACTCCCTGAAAAGAGTTGAACTGGCAACACAATGTAGGGTGTTTATTAGAGGCCGTGGATCCGTGAAGGATACAGTCAAGGTACAGCTCCTTGTTCATAGATTCTCTAAAACATCCATTTGCTCACTTGCAATTCTCTTCGGTTAACATTAAGAGCTTTCTATCTCAGAATTTAGTTATCTTCCATGTGGTATCGACGCTTAGGCTTATCCATTTAGTGCTTTACTTCTCTGCAGGAGGAAAAGCTAAAAGGTAAACCAGGATACGAGCATCTCAGCGAGCCACTACATTTACTGATCGAAGCCGAGCTTCCAGAAGACATAATAAACTCCCGATTGGAGCACGCAGTGCATTTCCTTGAATCGCTTCTGAAGCCAGTGGTACATCCTCATCGCAACATTCTAAACATCTCTACACGGTTTTGTTCACAAGGTTACGATTCGTCTTTCAACAGGAAGAATCAATGGACCACTACAAGAGGGAACAGCTGAAGGAGTTAGCGGCTCTGAACGGTACACTAAGAGAAGAGAGTCCAAGTCCGAGCTTGAGCCCCGGTCTAAGCCCGAGCATGTCTCCTTTCAACAGCAAGCGTGCTAAGACCGGACAATAAGGATCTTTAACACGAGAAATGATCGGAAAGTTACGGCCTGGTCTCTCTATATGCATTTGCCTCTAACTCATCTCATGAGGTGATAAATGTTCTAACGTTTGGGACTACTTCAAATTTTTTATTTCAGTCACATTATTAAGTTTATTCTTTATTGTTCGACATTTTTGTTGGTTTAGCTGTAATGACTTATTAATCAGTTTTGGGTTAATAAACTTAATAATATGGTGTTTGTGAATTGTAATCACATTCACAATCATGGTCACTTTTGTTTCAGTTTCGCTTTCATTGAGTACCGAGTTTCTTATGAATACTACTCAAGGTTCTAGAAGTCGCTAGGCGTGGAGCGCGGAAACAAATCGGACTGCGGAGGAAACTAATCGTACGACCACCGTCTAACGGATACGCTGGAGAGTAATCGGTTTAAATGGAGATTTTTAGAACAGAGATATTACCTATCAAAGTTTAAAAACTTTCATGTACGATTTTGAGGGGGAAGATCGAAATCTAAAGAAGTTTCCATGGAATTCGGAGTTGGTCGTTTGGACTTTTCAATTCAAAAATATTGATTGTTTTCGTAATGTTTCCATGCGTTTTCGATAGATCCCATGATCCTCAACCGATCTTACTTGGGATCGCAAATCCCCAAGTTTGTCTATGATGGAAATTTTCGCTAATTCTTTCTTAATATCATCTCGAACACAACCGGTACATAAGAAATGTGATTTGCAGAGATCAATCCCGAATCTGGCGTACATATACACTACAAGAAAAAATGCTTATAATTTCAAATTACATTGTACCTAACTTAACATTGATCATACAAGCAAACACACACATACATACATACCTGAAGACAATTTAGTTTCGAATGCCTAATTCAACCTCAAGTTCATCATCTTCTTCAAATAGCTTTAAAAGTCGAGCATATTGCTCATCTCTTTTCTTCTTCTGCCATAGCTTGAACAAGAAGAACAAGAACATCGCGACAGCTACAAATCCGACAAGCACGAGGATTACTTTTGTTCCTGAAGAAGTATGAGATGATTCAGACTTAACTCGTGTGTTTGTGTTCTTCTTGGAATCACTTGATAAACCTGAAGAAGCATATCATCACATCAGAAAACTTATAAACTGAAAATGAAATCAGATAGATCTGATGAAATCAGATAGATCTGAAGCAGAGAGAGAGAGAGAGAGACGAAACCTAAGACGAAGTGAAGAGCTATTGAAGCGAAGAACACTAGACGCCGACATGAAAGACCAGTCGCCGAAGTCTCTCTCATATCTAGCTCTATCGATCGATCTTTTGGTGTAGCAAAGAACAAGTTCTTCTCTGTAGAACAAAACTGTCGATGTTAGTATTGATCCGAGACTTTTCTTTTGATTCTTTGATTCTTTGTTAAAAATTGTAAATTTTCGGTTGGTGGAGTGTTAAAGAGAACAACAAAGTAAAGAAAAGTACCACTAGATTGCATTAATTAAACTTTTATAAAATTGTAACATAAGCCATAGTTAATTTGGTGACTGAAGAGGTATTGGATCAAAGCTAATGAAAGTACACCAGAAGTAGACCCAAAAGCATCTGAAGAAACCGAGACTCCTGAGGTTAATTTTGACGTCTTGGACCGCAGAAACGCATGTACGCCAAATTGATGGCTATTGGAGTGTTGATGTTGCTTTTAGTGGATATGGATGGATATACTCTATTGGAAGGCGAAAATGACAATTTGGATAACGAAGTTCACAAACCAATCTCTCTCCCCTTCACGCATACTTGAAAGCACTGATGTGGGATATGAAACTTATATTTGCATCATCTTCGGTGGATACCGTCTTTGCAACAGATTGCATACAATTGATCTCGATGGTGTATAATTCAGAGGAATGACTACCATTTGCGTCAGAACTGAAAGATTTATAATCATTAAGATGTGTTTTTCCCACGGTTGCGTAGCTCCCTTTAAAAAGGAGAGACGGTCCCAAAATTTAATAAATGAGTTTTGAAGACGAAATTTTTTTGTGTCTGAAATCAACTTTACAACATACATCATCTTTTTGTCTCATGGTAACAATAAGCTTTGAGATATTCAAACTCTTTCAATCATTTAATCTCAAAAAAATTGCACAGCCAAAAGATAAAAGTAAACGTAGACAAAGATGCAAAACGAGAAAAGTAAAACATAACTTGACAAGTAATATCTTCTTGAACACTCAATTATAAAAATAAAATAGTCTAAGCAACTCGTAGGGTATCATCAAAACACTAAGTAACAGAGAGTAAACCCACAAAGGGATTGCTTCAAATGTTTTTGAGTTCCGAAACCATTTTTCTCTTTTTCACTTGAAGCACTTGGCGTCCAAAAGAGCTTCACCTTCGAACGGCTCAGCGTCTTCGATCATCTGGCTAACACGCTCCTTCTGAGCTTCATCGGAGATATCAACCTTAGTCCACTCGTAAAGCTCCATGTCGTAAACCTCATCCATTATGAACTTGGGGATCTCTGGTCCGCGGAATAGCCATAAACCCTTCACCTTGAAGGGACCTTCTGACCCGCAAATCAGCATCTTTCCAAAGGCGTATTTACGCGCCAAGTCCATGCGCTGAAGGAACCCGCCCACCTTGTTGAGTGTGACAAATGATACTGTGTTCTCATCGTTGTACTTGTAGTCACAGAACCATAGTGAGTATCCCTCCGGGTCGTACATGTCCCAGAAACCTGCATTAAGCCGCGATATTAAACATGATCAGACGCGGTTGGTTCCAACAGATACTAGGTTAAGAGAAGATATCAACACGCACCTTTAATAGCAACTTCACGGAAGTTAGATTTGGTGTTAGAGTACAGCCTCTTCCACTCGTCCAGAACCATTGGGCTTGGTGGTAGCAAGTCGAGAGGGTTTTTGGGTTTAGGCTTTGGTGCCTCTTCCTCTTCAGCAGGCTTAGGTGCGGCCACTGCTGCTGGGGCTTCCTTTTTCTTAGGCTCTTCCTTGGGCTTCGAAGGCTGGGCAGGTTTCTTGGAAGCAAGAGGAGTGACAGCCTCGGTCTGCTTGACATCGCCGACCACCTTCTTGAAGTTTGGCTGGTTAATCACCGTCCAGAAGTACCTCTCAACATGAGGGAATGCAGAGGTAAAGCTCTTGGTCATGACAGTGACATATCCCAAGTGCAAGTTGCAGACAGTGATGATATCAGCAAGGGTAATAGAGTGTCCAACAAGGTAAGTGTTGGAAGAGAGATGTGTGTTAAGAGCCTCAAGTGCTCTTTTCAACGAGGCGATAGCCGCTTCCTCTCCCTTTATTCACAAAACAAAAAGGGATGAGAATACACCGATGTACTATTGATAGAATATACTGAAGAGAGTTAGAAAAGCTTACTGGAACGCTGTATGGCATGTTTCCTAAGCCCATTCTCGGGCCGAACCACTTCAAGATGTTTCCATAAATCTCCAACGAAGAGAAGTCGCTCCATTGCTCAATATGTGCCTGCAAAGTGTAATAGCATGCAGATAAGCATCAATCATACAAACCAAAAGATCAACAAAAACAAAAAAGACAAGAACTTACATATTCGATCAAGGAGGATCCGTTCAAAGAATTCTCACCATTCAAGCGGCTTACTGCAGAGAGATTCCAAAACATTCATCATACAAAAATGACTACGCACCTAAAGCAAACATTAAGAGACACATAAACGAGAAGGATATGATTTTCTTTACCGTAACGGGCAATGGCATTGCTCTCAAATACAGCACCTTCTGGGGTCTCAAGTACCGGAACCTATATAAACCACAGCTTTCAATAAGCTAAAACATATTGACTCAATTCAAAACCAAAGCCATTCAAGCAATAAAGTTACCATTTATCATTCCCAATACCTTTCCCAAAGGATTCATCTTGAGGAACTCTGGAGTTTTGTTAGTCACACCCATCTGAAAATCAGAAGGCACAGTGATCTGCACACCAGTGTACTCAGCAGCAATAAGTGCCTTATCAGCACTCTTGTTTCCTTTGTATGTGTGCAAGATCTGCAAACATAAACTCATCATTCAAGCTTCTTCACGAAGATACGTATCCCAAATCAAAACTCAACACCATCAAAACAGCAAATCGAAATCCAAAAGCTAAAATAGTTTCAATCCAGTCATAGAACAATCATAGAAAACTCACCAAAGCCATAGCTCAAGAAGGAGAATAACACGAGCTCTCAAGCTTCTGATAACGGATCTAGTTCCAAATCAAACATTAATCAATCAAAGTGAGCTCGCAAATTTGAGAAGAAGACGATACAATCATAGCCGATGAAGAAAAGAAGCTAAACTGAAGAAAACGATCGATGCATCTTACCGAATGTTCTGGAAAATCTTCAGTGAGAGCAAATCGAGAGAAGAAGCTACAGAGGCGGAGAGATAATATAGCGAGAGAGAGATGATAAAATGTGTTGAAGAGAGAGATGAATTAGGGTTTTATCAAATGCATGTGGTTTGGTTCGGTTCGGTTTAGTTTGGTTATCGTATAGACTCGGTCAAATTTTGGTTATTATTTTGGTATTTTATAAGTGAAATACCCAAAAAGCCCAACTTGTTAAGTTAGCATAAAACGAGCAGGCTTCGGTAGATTCAGGGGTATTTTAGACTTTTGATCTTTAAAGCATTTTCAATTTTCTTTCTTCTTCTTCTTCGTCTTCGCTTTTTCAAAATTCCCAAATCTAAAAACTCTCCTCGAGAAGCGGTAACAATGGCGAGAAGACCGGATGAAGAATACGATTACTTGTTTAAAGTGGTTTTGATCGGAGACTCCGGTGTCGGCAAGTCGAATCTTCTCTCTAGATTCACTCGAAATGAGTTTTGTTTGGAATCTAAATCCACCATCGGCGTCGAGTTCGCTACTCGTACTCTTCAAGTATGTTTTCACTTCTCTCTACGATCTAGGATTAGTTTATAGTTTTCTCTAATTCAATTCTCATGGAATCAGGATGGATTCTTCTCAGTTCATAATTTGGAATTGATCTTTGCTTGTGTGGTGTCTGTTTTCTCCATTTCGTTGAGGTTTCATCTTTGAATTGAGTATCACAAGTTTGTTCTAGTGTGGTATGATTCGTTCATCGTTTTATTATGTGGAAGTTGCATATATGAAACTTGAGTTTGTGTTTGATCTATCAAGTTTAGTGTGAGCTTGCTTTACATGGCAGATCTAAGTTAGATCTGAGAATCTCTTCATTTGAAAAACTAAAATTGATGCAGAACTTAGTAACACAATGAAAAAATAACTAGGATTGTTTGCATACTCGATTTTTCATTTCGGGTTGTTGTGGAATCGGTTTCGAGTTTACTTATCGTATTCAAAACAGATATGTCGCAATAGATCAGCATTTCGATATGCTTTTTGCTGCTTATTGTTTCTGAATTAACCTCTTTGTTCTAAGGTGGAAGGAAGAACGGTGAAAGCGCAGATATGGGACACGGCAGGTCAAGAACGATACAGAGCAATAACCAGCGCATATTACAGAGGCGCGCTTGGAGCTCTCTTGGTATACGACGTCACTAAACCAACAACGTTTGAGAATGTAAGCCGGTGGTTAAAAGAACTCAGAGACCATGCGGATTCCAACATCGTGATCATGCTTATCGGAAACAAGACAGATCTAAAGCATCTTAGAGCAGTTGCTACAGAGGATGCTCAGAGCTATGCAGAGAAAGAAGGTTTATCTTTCATCGAAACATCTGCTCTGGAGGCATTAAACGTAGAGAAGGCGTTTCAGACGATTCTCTCGGAGATTTATAGGATCATCAGTAAGAAATCGATATCTTCGGACCAGTCAACCGCAAACGCAAACAACAGCATCAAGGAGGGACAAACAATTGATGTCGCTGCTTCTTCGGATTCGAACACTAAGAAGCCTTGTTGCTCTTCGTCTTGAAAGGCTTTTGTAATATCCTATGAGACCTTTTGTTCCACTAGCTTTAAAAATGTATGCAAATCGCGTTTGTGTTATTTTATATTAGCTCAAAGATAATGATTCTATTTGAATTCTGGCGTTTGGAATCGTTCATACAAATCGTGGAAGTAAAATCATTTTTAAGAGATTACTAGATTTTGACTTGCGCTTCCAAAGCGCGGGATTCATATTTTTGATATAATCTAATACAAAAAAGAGATTTAAAGATGAATTCTTTTATAATATTTTTGATATAATCTAAAACAAAAAAGAGATTTAAAGATGAATTCCTTTATAATATCGTTGTTGATATCAAAAGTAAAGAACAAATACTTTATAGATTTATTAACGATATGGATTATTGATATCAAAATGAAAATTAGT
>OVAN01011087.1:442-12959 GCA_900406275.1 Anastatica hierochuntica
TTAGTGAGTTCATCACGTTCTGCCGACTTCTTTTCGAGAGTCGAGAACATGTTTCTGATCTACTCGAATGCCGCGATGTTTGGATCAGCGTTGATTGCGGCGACGTTCGTCGTCGGAATTATTTCAACGTTTTCGTCGGCGTTGTCGCCTTCACGAGTTAGTTGTTGGTTCTGTTCGTCAGTGTTCATGATTGATATGTGATTAGCGTGAAGAAATCGCGTGTNGTGGGAACCGAAATTCTCACTGTCAATGTTATGTGGTTCACGGACTCTGTTAGCCAAAGATCAACAGATCGAGATAGCAAATTAGCGAGTTATTGAATAAGAAATACGAAAATAAACTGCGAAGAAAATCATGAATCCCTATGCGAGAACCCTAAACCCAACAAGAAAACTACTCACTCATGATCAGAGAAACAATACAAATCAAATCAGAGAGAGACATCATTGTATTGATCAAAAATAAAGAGTAAAGGTTCATAATTCTTCTCGGATTCAGATTATGGAAGATGATTCTTCTCCTAAGGTTACAAATCTCTCTCTTCTCTCAAAAACTCAGAAAACAACATTATGAAACTCAGAACACGAGTTTAGGTTTTAGTTATGAAATCCGGTTCATGATAAGTTTGATTTGGTTCTTCGTAAAATCGGTCTGTGCATTCGGGACATGGATCGGACGATCCTGGACAGGGATCGATCGATCCATGTCCTTGTATCATGACATTTTTCTTCTTCACAATAACTTCCTTTGATGCTTGATATCCGTCCAAAATATGTTCGTTCCACACATTCAGGCTCGTAACCTGTAAAAACACTAAAAACAGAAATCTGCTCCGAAGAGATCCAAATACATACTAAAAACCATATTTCTCGACTAAAAACCATAATAAAAACCACTAAAATGCTAAAACATCACGAGACAAACTTCTAGTCTAACTAATTAAAAGGGGCTAATGGAGGCCTCTTAATATACCCACGTAAGCCTTTAACCAAAGTCTTCCCCTTCTGTCACATCAGATTCCAACGACTTGCTGTTCTACCAGGCAACGCCTTGCCGTTTTTAATGAACGATGATGCAACACCACACTATATGCAACAAAAAATGGCAAAGTTTCTCAACCATCTTCTGGCCATGCGGCCCAAAACCTATGCTCATCCCAAACCCACAACAGACTATCTTCTTCACAACCTCCACCACCGACGTTCCAAATCCTCACAACACAAACCCTAATCGATTACGCTCTATTCCTCCACCGCTTTCAATTCACCACCCTTCCACTCCTCCTACGTAAATCCCCCTCTCGTGACTGGTACTTTTGTGTCGACATTTGGTGAATCGCCTCTTCAACTCCTCTTCTATCAACGGCGGCATGTCGAATCCCACCTATATAAATCCAACCTTATTACCAAACTTCTCCTTCACCGATTATTGCAACACCAACACACCTGTGAACGCCTCCACCCGATGCCATGGATCAACCACACTCGCCATCAATCCAGGAATCGTAATGATTCCATTGAAGAGGAGGACATATATGGTTGGTCCATTGCGGCCTTTGGAAGCTATCTCTGTAGCTGATTCCGATGATGATGACAATATTATGACAACCAAGAGAACCGGTACAAGATCCCACATAGCAAATAGATTCGGCTTAATGGCCTCTTAAAGGTATATTAAACAATCTAAATTCATTGTATGGTGTTTCGACATGGATACTTTTCAATTTGGAATTTAAATGTTTCTTGGAACAAATTGTTTCATTTTGAGCCGTTAAGAGGGTCGGCACTGGGTTTCGATTAGGTAGCTATCAATTTCACCGGCTTGATTCAACAGATGACTGATATGTTCCTTAAATCAATTTTCTTCGTTGGCTATTGCTGTTTTTTATCAGATATAAACCCCATCCCTCTCGGTCTCTATGATGTTACTTAAAGTATAAAACATCTCTTCTCGGGACTAATTAAACTCTCATCCTTATAAGTAAATTTACAATGTAATTTTGTTTCAGCCGCCAAATGGTGTTATGTGAATCAAAGGCAAAGACTGATGTCTTAGTATTATTATACATCAGGTAAAAATCTCTCTTTCTTCATTGCTTCCTATGCATCCTTTAAGCAAATGTTTTTAAAGACTTATCTTTCAAACCCCTTAATATACAACTTATCAAGGACTAATATGTCTGTTCGCGCGTTCATACCATCAATTTTGGAAGTGAATTTAATTCGGAGTTGCAGAGCTTACGACAAGTTTTGAGAAAAGGCTCTCATGTTGAGCCATACTCATCTCTCATAGTGGATTCTTGGTCTTTAAAAAGTATGAGAGTAAGCACCTTTATTTAACTAACTCAAGAAATTCAATATTTCCTTCCTTAGTGTTATCATATGATATCCAACTTGAAGTTGTTAATGAGATGTGAGTGTGTGTAGTCTTTTGTTGTCGTTTCTTAATTTCTTTCTCTGCGAGTTTCCACGATAAAAGAAAAAGTCTCTGGCTTATTACTTTTGAAGCGTTGCATTTTGGATTTGAGTGGTGGCTTCAGAGTAATTAAAGCTCTGTAATTCGAAAGCATTGTGTTATGAGCCATGCATTATTCTCAGTGTTATGTTTAGACTCAAAATAATACCCAATTTTTCTATGGAGCTTATGGATCTTTCTAATACAAAAGTTCAATCTCTAAGAAAGAAGACATGATTATATTTTTATTCAAAGATCAAAATAATCACCGAGAAAAGAATAGAGGATATATATTGAGAATCTAATCCATTATTCTCCAATAACTAAAAAACCGCAGTCATGTTATAGCTGAAGAATTTAGTTTGATATCTGTTAATTTCAAATATTTTAAATTTTTGGTCGTCAAACATGGTTCTCTAGCAACTGCCAGTACATTTTTCATTGTGGTTCAAGTGAAGATCGAACACAAAGATCAAAACACTCAGACTCAATAAGAATCTCTCTCTTATTAGCCTAGAAAATAGCTCAAAACTAAACTTCTCATACAACTCACACCTCTTGTCATATCTCAACTAAGGTATTTATAAAAGATCAAAAACAAACTCCTAATCCTAATAGGAAATGCTTTTAAACTTAATTATTATCCTAAACTTTATTTAAAACTTATCATAAAACCAAAACCAATTAGGAAAGATACTAGCTTAGTCTTCAAGCTATCTTCAAGTTTAGCCCAACAATCTCTCCTTTAAACTTGAAGTCCATACTTGAAAGATACTGAACTCCAACAAACTCTCTCATTTCCTTTAACTTAACCTTTCCAAGAGCTTTTGTCAATATGTCTGCCTTTTGCTTCTCTCCCGGAACATGATCTACACTAATTTTATCATTCTCAACACATTCGCGTATGAAATGATATCTTGTGTGAATATGCTTGCTAAAGCCATGGAAAAGTGGATTCTTTGTAAGAGCAATTGTACATTTTTATTATCGATTCTGATCACCACTTTTTCACCCATAGCTTCGGTGATTTCTACAAGAAATTCTTGAAGCCATATTGCTTGTCTGGCTGCCTCAATTCCAGCCATGAATTCTCCTTCACATGAAGATAATGCCACAATATCCTGCTTCTGAGAGCACCTAGAAATTGGACCACTTCCAAGAAAGAAAATGTGACATGTTGTGCTTCTTACATCATTTGGATCTACGTTATAGCTGATATCACTATACCCAATTAGTGTGGACATTTCAGGTGCTTCTCTCTTGAAATTTAGGCCACAAGTAGTGGTTCCTTGCAAATATCTCAAGTATTGATTCGAAGCAGCTCCATGAGACTCTCTAGGAATTAGCATATACCTGCTAAGAACCCCAACACAATAAGAGAGATCAGGTAGAGTGCGAAGCAGATAACGAAGACAACCAATTATCCTTCTGAAATTCGCGGCCTCTACTTCCTTCTCATTCTCGGACTTTGTTAGCTTTAAACCAATGTCCATCAGCACATGTGTGGGATTGCAGTCCTACATTTCTGACTCCTCTAATATTTTTGATGCATATCGATTTTGGCTTAAAGATTTTCCATCATCATGTTGAGCAACCTCTTTACCCAAGTAATACGTCAATCTTCCAAGGTCAGACATTTCAAACTTAGATGCCATCTCCCCTTTAAATTTTCAATTATTCTTTTTCTCGTTCCTGTAATGAATATATCATCCACATAAACACCAAGTATGATAATATTTCCACTCACAAATTTTCGGTAGACAGAGGGTTCCTTCAGGCATATTGTAAACTTAAGTTCTTAGACAATCTGATTCAGTTTATTATTCCACGATATCGGCGCTTGTCTCAGTCCATACAACGCTTTATTCAGCCTATATAATTTATCTTCACTACCTTTAACCTCAAAGCCTTCTGGTTGCGTGGCATAAACAATTTTTTTCAACTCGCCATGAAGAAACGCAGTCTTAACATCAAGATGGTGTATTTCCCAACCATTACTTGTAGGGAGATTTACTAGAATTTGTATTGTCTCTATTCAAGCTACCAGAGCGAACACTTCGTCAAAATCAATCCCATATCATTGCACATAACATTTGGTAACTAATCTTGCTTTGTACTTGTTTATGCTCCCATAGGAGTTTTGTTTGAGCTTGAAAATCCACTTTAAGCCTATTGGCTTAACTTCCATCAGCAGCTCCTCAAGACTCTGCGACTCAAGTTTCGTGATTGAGTGCATCTCATCTTAACAAGCAAGCATCCATTCCCTATATTCTTTTGCTTCATCAAAGTTCCTTGGCTCATTGTTTAGACATAGCAACAGTTCTTCTCCTTCCAAATCAGCCAGCAATATGTAATCATCAAGGTATTTAGGTTTAGAAACTTGCCTCATGGACCTTCGGGCGGCGATAGGCAGAGCCATCGTGGTCTTCAATGGCGCAACAGTGCCTCTGGGATGATTCTTGGTTGTGTCTGTATTGTCTTCCTTACGGAGAGCACGCGACGGTGTTTCCTCTTCACCACTAGAATCGCGACTTTGTTCAAGGCTCTGTTCAAGAGCATGATCGGAATCAGCTACGATTCATGCTCAATTCCAAGTTCACCTCCTGTGACTTGGATCTCACGGTTTCCATAGCCTTCTCCTATCATGATGAAACTCTCCATCTCTTTCTGATTCTTGGTTTGATTGATTCCATTTCCACCTTTGATTCTCATTCAATACAATATCTCTTGAAACTACAATTTTCTTTGTTTGTGGATCATATAAATGATACGCTTTGGAGCCCGACTCCGTGCCTAGATGAACGAGCATCCACAATCAGTTCTTAATCTTCTTCAGCTCCTTCTCGGCCTTAGCATAGCCGATTCACCCATACGTTCGTAGGTGACTTACGTTCGGTTTCCTCCCGTGATATAGTTCGTATGGAGTCTTATTCGTTAGTGCTCTAGTTGCTACTCTGTTTAGAAGATATATTGAGTGTCTAACTGTTTCACCCCACGAATAGTTTGGAACATACATTTGTTTCATCATGCTTCTGGTCTTTCCCATTAGTGTCCTATTTCTCCTCTCGACAATTCCGTTTTGCTCAGGTGTATATGGTGTCGTAATATGTCTTTTTATTCTTGAATCATTACAGAATGTGGTAAATTCATGTGATAAGAATTCTCCTCCTCGGTCTATTCAGAATGTTTGAATACTCTTTCTTCCTTTTCTGTAAGGAGTATTGTCCACATATATCTTGAGTGATAATCAATTAACACAAATATGTATTTGTTTCCAACCGGTGTATTTGGTGTAATTGGACCACAAAGATCACCATGAATCAGCTCAAGCACTTCGGCAACTCGGAATTGAGTGGCTTTTGGAAAGGATTACCTTGTTTGTTTGCCGAGTAAACATGATCCGCATATCTCCTTTTTAATGACCAGACTTGGTATCCCTTCGACCACTCTTCTTTGAGTCATCGACTTCATGGTTTCAAGGTTAATGTGGCCTAACTTCACATGCCATCTGCTAGAATCACTGGTAGTCATTGTCAACAAAACAGCGACGTCCTTAATGTCCATGCGAACCTTATATAGGCGGTTCTTGGATCAATGGCCTTTGCGATTAATCTTCCTTCTTTGTCATGCATTATCAATTTTTCACCGCTCATTCTTACTTCGCAATCTGATTAAGTGGCTTGTCCCAAACTTGTAATGATACTTCTTAAGGTTGGAATATAGTATACATCATTCATCACTCTCAGCTCATGATAGCTCAAATTTTCGCCCGAGATAACACTACAAGCGCCCAGAAGTACGTTGTACTGGTTCGGGATCGAATCAACATAGGCCAAATGTAGCATATAGAATTTCAGATCAAATAGCGTGCTAAAGAAAAAAGATGTTTTGTAAGAGATGCAATAAATCGAAATTAAGAATGCAAAAAAATCAAGCAAGCAACATCGGGGTTGTAAATCAATTAAAAAAGAGTTGGGCATTGGGTATTCTTAGGGAAACATTTCACTGAAGACTCGAATTATTGATTAGGGAATATCTTTTACACCGTTTTGAACTTAAATGCTAATATAGAACCGATATACTTCCGTAGTATCAATTCCCTATGTATTAGAAACCTCGAGACTAACTTCCGTTGACTTTCAGATTCTAATCATGCATTCTAAACAAGTTTGATTGGTTCACAATTCACTTACGCATCAATTTCCATTGGCTTAAAATGAATTTCTCATTTAGGATTCTTTCAGGCATTTAAACAAACACTTTCTAGGCGTTAAACAACATAAGATCAGGAACTAAGTTATCAGTTTAATTTCATGCATTATGAACAATCTTAGATGAAGATCCAATTGATTAAATCTCTAATCATACAATTCTATGTCAACAATTCATGAATCCCTATGCGAGAACCCTAAACCCAACGAATAAACTACTCACTCATGATCAGAGAATCAACACAAATCAAATCAAAGAGAGACATCATTGTATTAAACAATAAACAAAGAGTAAGGTTCATAATTCTTCTTGGATCCGAAGTACGGAAAATCGAGTGCTATGGTGATTTTTTTCCTTTTGGCTTGAGAGGAAATAATGAAGACTTACCTGTGTTATCGCGTGATATAAGCTGTTTTCGGGTCAAGGATCGATCGATCTTGGGAGAAGAATCGATCGATCCTTTTCCCTCTGTTTTAGCACGAAATTAGACAGGGATCGATCGATCTGGGTACAGGGATCGATCGACCCGGGGACAGGGATCGATCGATTCTTGTCCTTCTATCTGGATGGTCATGTTTTCTACAATAACAAAGCTAAAACACAATAAAACGTCAAAACCACCAAAAAATAAAAATCAAAAACGTAAAATACTACAAAACTAGCTAAATATCAAAGAGAAAACTACAAGTGGGTTGCCTCCCACTCAACGCTTGTTTAAGTTCTCAAGTCTAACTGTAATGCGATGAGACGGCAGGTGGATCCGTTAAAAGAAATTGCATTCTTTCTTCGGATGGCTCGTCTAGGATGTATGACTTAAGTCTCTTGTCATTCATAGCGAATTTGCTCCCGTTGTCATCAAGAACAACAGCTCCATATGGTCGAACCTCAGCAATCAGAAATCGTCCCGACCAACGCGATTTGAGCTTTCCTGGAAACAATAACAAACGTGAGTTAAACAAAGTACATGATCTCCTGCCGCGAAATGACGTGGAATGATCCTCCTATCATGGAATGCTTTTGTCCTTTCCTTGTAGATTCTTGTGTTCTCTTAAGCATTCAAGCATATCTCGTCAAGTTCATTGAGTTGAATCATCCGCTTCTCAGCTGCAGGCTTGATGTCGAAGTTAATCAACTTTGTAGCCCAAAGTCCCTGGTACTCGAGTTCAACAGGCAAGTAACATGCCTTTCCATACACCAAATGAAACGGTGTAGTGCCTAGTGGTGTCTTGTAGACGGTGCGATATGCCCATAGCGCATCATCTAGCTTTATAGCCCAATCTTTTTGCATTTTGCCTATGGTCTTTTGCAGGATTCCCTTGATTTCCTTGTTGGAAATCTCAACTTTCCCACTTGTTTGAGGATGATAAGGCGTGGATACCTTGTGTCTAATTCAATGCTTCTTTAGCAAATTCTCAAACAACTTGTTGATAAAATGGGATCCTCCATCACTTATTACCACTCTTGGCACACAAAATTGAGGGAAAATCATTGATTTGAACATCTTTAGGACCATTTTGGCGTCATTAGAGGGGTTGGCCAGTGCCTCAACCCACTTAGAGACATAATCAACTGCAACCAAAATGTATTGATTTTCATAATAAGATGCGAAAGGTCCCATGAAAATCAATACCCCATACGTCAAAACCTCTACTTCCAAGATAAAGTTCTGAGGCATCTCATTCCGCTTACTGATGTTGTATTTTCTCTGATAAGCATCACACTTAGAGACGTAATCATCGGCGTCCTTGAAGAGTGTTCGCCACCAAAAATCTTTCTGCAACACTTTTGAAAACGTTTTGAAAGTACCAAAATGTCCTGCATATTCAGAACCATGGCAACGATACAAAATACCTTGCACCTCGGACTCTAAAATACACCTGCGAAAAAGTCCATTAGCACATCTCTTGTAGAAAAAATGATCATCCCAGAAGTAATGTTTGACATCTCTGAGGAACTTCTTCTTCGCATAGCCTGAGATATCTTGAGGCTCTACATCTGCACTCACAAAATTTGCAAAATCTGTAAACCAAGGTAATTCATTATGAATTTTTCTAATGGCAAAACAATCAACATTATCCATGTACTCATCCTCCAGCAAGGCAACCATAGAGACATTCTCCTCAGAGAGACTATCATCGAGTGGTGTATCAGGTTCCATTCGCAATCGAGACAAATGGTCTGCAACACCATTCTCGATACCACGCTTATCACGAATCTCTAAATCAAATTCCTGCAAAAGCAAAATTCATCTCAAAAGTCTCAGTTTAGCATCTTTCTTAGATATAAGGTACGTCAAAGTTGTGTGATTAGTGTGAACAATGACTTTCAATACCACTAGATACTATCTGAATTTCTCAAATCCATAAACCACAACTAGAAGCTCCTTCTCCGTAGTTGCATACTTGATCTGAGTGTCATCAAGTATTTTGCAGGCATAGTAGATCATATGGAGCTTCTTGTCTTTTCTCTGACCCAACACTGCTCCTACTGCGTAGTCACTGGCGTCACACATTACCTCAAAAGGTAAATCCCAATCCGGTGGATGCACTATTGGAGCGCTCACTAGTGCTTCCTTAATAGTCTGAAAAGCTAACAAAGAGTCAGTATCAAAATAAAATTTGACATCCTTTCAGAGTAATCGAGTCATGGGTCTGGCTATCTTGGAAAAATTCTTAATGAACCGTCTGTAGAACCCTGCATGTCCGATAAAGTTGCAGACATCTTTGATAGAAGTAGAAGGTTGCAAGCTTGTCATCACCTCCACCTTGGCCTTATCAACTTCGATCCCTCTCGCAGAGATTCGATGGCCAAGCACAATTCCATCATGAACAATAAAATGACATTTCTCCCAATTCAAAACCAAGTGTTTCTCTTCAAATCGTTCTAAAACTCTGCAAAGGTTAAACAAGCAGTTAGAAAACAAAGAACCATAAACAGAAAAGTCATCCATGAAGAGTTCCATGATATCTTTGATCAAGTCAGTGAAGATAGACATCATGCATCGCTGCAAAGTCGCAGGTGCATTCATAATCCAAATGGCATTCTCCGGTAAGCATATGTTCCATATGGACATGTGAATGTAGTCTTTTCCTGGTCCACCGGATGGATGGGAATCTAAAAGAAACCTGAATATCCATCAAGAAAACAATAACAAGGATGGTTAGTAAGTCTTTCAAGACTTTGATCAATAAAAGGAAGCGGAAAATGATCCTTTCTCGTGGCCGAGTTCAGCTTCTTGTAATCAATGCACATCTTGTGGCATGTGATCGTCTTGGTGGGAATGAGCTCGTTCTTCTCATTGGTGATGACAATGATTCCACCTTTCTTTGGTACAACATGTACCAAGCTCACCCATGCGCTATCAGAAATAGGGTTGATGAAACTACACTCGAAAGTTTAAGAATCTCCTTCTTGATAAATTCCATCAACTTAGGATTGAGTCTCCTTTGATGTTCGATGGAAGACTTGGATTCATCCTCCAAGTGGATTCTATGTATGCAGAGATCTGGAGAAATACCTGTAATATCATCCAAAGAATATACCGACGCTTTTCTACACTTCCTTAACTTTGAAAGAAGCAAGGCAGTCTCAACATTGTTCAGATTAACATTGACAATTACAGGATATGTAGAGTCAGGACCTAAGAAAAGATACCTTAGTCCTGCAGGTAGTGGCTTGAGCTCTACTTTTGGAGCTTTCAGCTTGCTCCAGTCAGCACTCGAACTCGCCACCAATGATGTAGAATTCGCAGGTGATAGCTCTTCGAGCTTGATAAATGTGACATGTTTCTCAACATTAGGTGCTGAATCCAGCAATTGAGCAACCTCAGAAGTACCTGCATCCAAAAACCCGTACTCACTTTTAATTTGAGTTAAGGTTACCTTTAATGGATCCTCATTGCAGAGCTATTCAGTAGAGTCTTTGATCACATCAACAAGTGTATCAACACAAAACGTGTGCCCATCAATGGTAGGCTTCTTCATGGATTTCTTGATGTTGATCTCCATAGTCAACTTCCAAAATTGGAGATCTATGTGACCGTTCTGCACGTCAATCATGGCTCTAACAATAGATAAGAACGGTCTTCCCAGGATAATAGGATCTTTAGGTTCTTCTTCAAGCTCCAAGACTACAAAGTCTGTGAAAACATATCCCTCTCTAACTCCAACGGGAATGTTATCTAGAATACCCACTAGTCTTCGAATAGACCTATCTGCAAGCACTAAAGACATTCTCGTGGGTTTATAGTTAGTCAAATTTAGACACTGCGATACCGAGAGTGGCATCACACCAACTCCTGACCCCAAATCGCAGAGACATCACTCAAAGGTAAGCGATCCAATCCTGCAAGGCAATACGAAAGGACCTGGATCCTCGCGTTTCTCCGGTGCGATGCTCTGAAGGACTTCACTACACCCCACAGTAAGAACTGATACACTGTGCTCTAATTTCATACGATCTGAAAGAATCTCCTTCATGTACCTCTTAAGAGAAGGTACCATCTTGACTGCGCCGACAAAAGGCACTCGTACGTTTGATTTCGTGAAGAAATGCCCAAGGAAGGCAGCGTTGATCTTGTCCCATGTTGTAAAAGAATAAGGCTTTAGACTGTTATACCATCTTGTAACTTTGTCATTTAGAGAGAAACTGAATAACCTGCATTTCAGAGCTTCAGCAGGTACTCCGTTGTGCTAGAGAGTATTGCAGATGGCTTGAAATTTATCCAGATGGTACATTGGTTTTTGTGATGGCAACCCATGCAACCAATTCTGCTGCACCAAGTTAACGAGACCAGTCTTGATCTCAAATTCTCTACTCTCTATGGGAGGCGGACGAATCTCAGTACGACTCTCATAGAAAGCCACCGGAGTGTCATATTGCGCTTAAGTCATCCTCCGTTGAGGTTGATTTGCGTGTTGTTGTCGCTTAGCTGCAACATTTTGCTGGCCAATTTTCTAAGCACCAGCATTATCACCACCACCTCCAACATGTGGGTCATCTCCTGGAAGGATTCCACGAAAGAGAGGATTTTGATGAACTTGAAGATTCTTATTCGGTCACCCATGATTTCCGCGAACTCAAACTTCTCAATAACCTCAAGCAACTTCTCCTTCTTCTTCTGCCTCTCTAGATGCGCAGGTTCCGGTTCAAAATATAGAAGAATCGGGATCCCTTGGCTTCTTGTATGAGGCATGTTCATGCACCTGAAAGCACAAAAACCGAGAAGAAAAAGAATAGATTAAACAAAATAAAGAAAAATGCCTTAGGCACGCAATGATCCTAGGTTCTCAGACGACGTATTGGTCCCCGGCAACGACGCTAGAAAACTTGATTGCTCAGGTTTTCACCCGAGATAACTCTGCAAGCGCACAGAAGTACGTTGTAGTGGTTCGTGATTAAATCCACAAAGACAAAAATGTTTTGTAAGAGATGCAATAAATTGAAATTAAGAAAGCAAAGAAAACTAGAAAGCAACAGTGGGGTTGTAAATCAATCAAAGAAGAGTTGGGCATTGGGTATTCTCAGGGAAACATTTCATCGAAGACTCGAATTATTGATTAGGGAACATGTTTTAAATCGTCTTGAACTCAAACACTAATATAGAACTGATCAACTTCCGTAGTATCAATTCCTTATGTATTATAAACCTCGAGACTAACTTCTGTTGACTCTCAGATTCTAATCATACATTCTAAACAAGTTTGATACGTTCAAAATTCACTTAAACATCAATTTCCATTGGCTTAAGATGAATTGCTCATTTAGGATTCATTCAGGCATTTAAACAAACAATTTTCAGGCGTTAAACAACCTAAGATCAGAAACTAAATGATCAGTTTAATTTCATGCA
>OVAN01011088.1:0-15028 GCA_900406275.1 Anastatica hierochuntica
ACTGTACGCTTGCAGTGATTTCTTGGGTGAAAACCTGAGCCATCAGACAACATTGTCCACAGCTTAGGGTCAATAATTTCATTGATCTTTTAACTCATACCTAGAATATTCCTTTACTTATGACAATCATAGATCCTGCTGTTGTAGAAATTATTACTAGTATACCGATAAGTCAGTCATTCATGCCAAACTCCTTTGGATGGCACATCACAAAATCTGGTAAATATAAGATAAAATCGGGTTACTGGGCTTGGAGAGGGGGAATATCACAACGAGTGGGTAATGGATATTATAGGCCAGACATATCATCTCTCTTTGAACATGTCCGGAAGTTGGATTGTCCCCCAAAATTGAGACATTTCCTATGATAGCTCCTTACAAGAAATATCTTAGTAAATGGGAACTTGCGACATATGGATACTAACAATTTTGCAATGTACTCGAAGTGGAGTTGAAATGGTTAACCACGCTTTTTTGAATGCCCACCAGTCGCCCAAACCTTGGCCCTGTCTAGGATAGCGTCAGTGATGGAAGTTTTTCCCACTCTGTCAATTTTCACGAATTTGGATCATCTTTTCTGGAGAGTACCCCCGGAGGGTCAAGATATGAGTTTTCCATGTGTTCTTTGGTACATTTGGAAAGGTAGAAATGATAAGGTTTTAACAATTTTGATCGGAAATGTTGGCAGTTGCGGAACGAGAGGCAGCATTATGGGTATCAGCATGAGAGGAGAATCTAGCTTCAGAGTTACCAGAGGAAACAACGCTAGTCACACTCTGAGTATTTCTGCTGGCTCGGGTTACAAGTATCATATTGATGGATCTTCGAAAGAAGGGGAACTTTTTTGGATTGGGTTGGCATTGTTTCCAAGTTGAAGTACAAGAAGAGATTTTTGGGGGCAAAAAGAGTCGTCGGAGCCTTACACCTCTGCATACGGAGTTAGAAACACTCATTTGGACTATGCGTTGTATGCTATCTCCACAGAAAGACCAATGTGGCTTTCTCAACAGACAATATAGAGCTCGTGAAGATGATGACGGCACCACATGAGTGGCCAGCTTTCCAAATATACATAGAAGAAGTTTTACTTTCTGAAGGGAGTTTCACTTCTTTTTCTTTATTGCATATTTCTCGCAGTCTAAACACTAAGACGAACAAATTAGCATGTAGTGCTCGTTTATACCCACATGATTTGTGTTATGTACACTCTGCATTACGGGTTTGAATTTTTTAACCTTTTTAATTTGAATATCAGTTGTTGACAAAAAAAAACTTTTTTAGCATTTTCTAGAAAACATTTATGAAAACACTAAACTTAAAACATGTAAGATAGACAAATATGTTTTATAATACTCATGTTTTTATTTTAAGTAAGAATGGTTATAATGATACAATTTAATATTATACTACCTTCTCCATTTTTTAAAAAAATGTCATTTTAAAGTTTAAATTTTGTTTCATAAATTGTGTCGTTTTACATTTTCGATGCAAATTTTGTTAAAAAAATTCTGGTTTAGACATCATTTTTTATTGTATTAAAAAGATAGTGAATTTCTTTTTAATGTTGTAATGAAGGACATATAAGATTTTTAATAGATTTTTTAGTTTGTGCGTAAAATGTCAGAACGACGGTTTTTACAAAACAAGAGAAAGTAATATATTATTTTAGAAAAAATTGATTTAATATAACTTTTAAAGCGCAACTATCATAAAATTTATTAGCATACAATGCTAATTAAATACTAGTAACTTTACGTTTTCAAAAGGAAAACATTTTTGTGTTTTTATGTAGAATAATTTGTCAACGCAATTTCCGAAAACACAAAACAAATAGTCTTCTACTAAATCATTCAAAGATTCGGTAATTAATTATTGGCTTACAGCGGCCAAAGTGAAGAACCGTGGCTCGGATAAAACGTTCGCAGTCTTGAACTTTGGAAACATCACCAACGAAGGGGATGACTTCAGGCGAGCCATAAAGCTCAGCGAGAGCTGCCACATGGAAAAGAGGCTCTCCTCTAATGTCGACAAGTGCTAAATACGCTCCTCTCTTCCCATACTCATACGCTAGAGCCTATACACACACCATCGATCGAACTCACCTTTACTTAACCAATATGTTTTTTTATATGGTGAACTTACCTGACCGATGCCAGAAGCTGCTCCGGTGATGACAACAACTTTTCCGGCGACATTTTCCGAGAACAGATTCCGGTAGATGGAGACTGCGGATTTTAGCCTCTCGTAAGTTGGGTAGAAGACGACAAGTCCACACAGAGCTGTAAGAGGGAACACGAAGCCGATGATCTTGTTGATTGAATCCATGCATGAAGAAGGACTCTGCTCCATCCTTTGGTTTCATAGCTTTCTATGTTCATTTTTTTCCGTTTATTATAAGGCCATTACGCTCTATAATGACTAAGTGGCAATTCCACAAGCTGGGATGCCAACACGTGTTTCTAAAGTTCTTTTTAATTTGTATTAGGATTATGTCCGCGTTATGCGCGGATTTGTGCTTGCGGTATTTGGAATTTTAAGTTGGTGTATCTGGTATTTGGATATGTCTTATTTGCGGATGAAAACTATTTCTTTGCTTTAATTGTGACTTAGTTTTCTTTTGGTTATGCTTATTGGGTTTGCAAAACTTTTATTTTGTTTCTTTTGAAAGAACGTATTGTTGTGAAGTTAGCTAATTTTAATTTTAATTTGAATGGAGTAGTAAATGATAAGGTATTTAAAATATAAAAGAAGTTCAAGATGCGTAGTCATTACAAAATGAACCACATGAATGTAGATTGTATTTTTGCCTTTTTTCGGAGTGTTGTGATGGTCTTTCCCACTTTTTTGTTTTAGGAAAGCCTTCATTCATGTGACTTTAGTAAGGTTGATTTTTTTGGCGGTTGTCGTTTCGAACTCTTGTAACATACAGATAGTACGAAATGGACTTTAAGTCGAAGAAGTAGTAGGTGAAGCGTACATTACCTAGAGTATAGTAGGTGGAGATGTGGATGACTGTTACCTCTTCCATCGATTGGTATTGACCATTTATTATGGCGTCCGACTTTTTTAACTGCATGGTCGGTGTGGAGAATTGTGTGTGTCAGTTTACCGGTAGTCAAACACGATTTGTGAGTTGTTTGTGTTGATGGTGGTTGTTTAATTTTGTATTTTACTTAATTGATTTGGTTCTCGGTCTTTTAAATAGACGCTAAATAAATTTGTGTTTGATTTTTGGATCGAATTTGAAGAAATTTCATTGTTATAGTATATATAACACACTAATGTTTGGAATCCACTAATTTGTATCATTACATTAATTATTAAATATACTATTTAATTATTGTTTTCCGTAATCGTCATCCTGTCTTTCAATTTATTCTAGTTTTTTGTCACCTTTCAATTTATTCTAGTTAGATAATACTAAAATAGATAAATTGATATTACATGAAAACATCAAATACGTTGGATGAAGAGTAAATCAACATGTATGGGAGAATGCATTTTTAATATCTCTGTACATGACCACAATTAATAATTATTTATTCAACATATATATATATATGTATATATGTGTGTATAACATACATTTACCAATGAAATGAGAATACGTACTACCTGTAAATCTTCTTTTGTCAATACTTGCAACATTTCTCAACGGTTGGTATAGAAATTATTTTGACATGTTACCATTGGTTAATGATCGGAGAATCCATAATTCTCATGTGAACTACACAAATAGAAAGAAGTGTTAGAAACCGCTAACGCCTAAAAACGAATGTTGACCTTGAAATTTTGATCCTATCGGACTGTGAGGTTTGTTCTTCTCATATTTGAGACAAATAAGGTCTGAGCGAACTCGGTGGATTGTACGCCAAGCTGTTCTGCTCTCATTTGTTGAGCGTGACTTATTTGCTTCTCGTCTCCTTTTGGATTGGCTCCATCAACTTTGCGGGGAGAAGACATGGGACTTGAGTGGAAAAGAGGAGGAAGCACGCTGTCTCTCATGGCTTATGTTTTGATCAGAGAGGAATCTAAATGTTAATAAATGCGTAATCTAGAAAGGGAGGCGAAGGTAAAAAACTAATGTGACAATAGCCGGGCCTTTCCATGATTTCTATGCAATTTTTTGTTTTTTTCTTAGTTAACATAGAGAAGAGGAAGAGTACAATGTTGTAGTTTGAATGGATCTTCGAAGCATCGTTTTAGAGAATTTTACTTCAATTTTCATATATTTTTCATGCATAATTATTGGTCTTGTGTATTAATTCACTCTTGTATAAATCAATCCATGTAAACAAAGATAGAAAACTACAAATTATTTATAATTCAAGTATTGGGATACAACACACAGAAGAATAATAAATTAAAAAGAAAACTTTAAAAATACAAAAGATGATGATCAATGTTGTATCATCTAAGAGAGAAGCTTGAGAAGGAAATCAATATGCTTTTGTGAAAATTCAGGTCTTGTAATAGCAACAACATCATCACCCTTCGTGGAAGTTGATGATGATGATGGTGGTGGTGGTGGTGGTGGTGGTATTATCATCATGAGTGTAATTGATTTTGTAATCTCCTCAACAAAATATACAATCACTCCTTCAATCCCCATCACATATTTCGTATACACTGCCTCTTCCTCATTCCCGCAACAACCATAATTTAAGTAAGATTAAAAGATCTAATCAATGATCTTTGATCAGATCAAGAAAAGTGAAGAAGCTTTACTTGAGTTTGCTGTATGTTAAGAGAGAGGATAGATTCTTTGATCTTCGTAACCGTTGGGATTCTGAACACTCATTTTACCTCTAAAACAATGTCTTGAAGATCTCCTTCTAAGCATACTTCAATGGCTTCTTCAAGTGAGTTTTTCCTCTCGTCATTGTAAACTTGTGTTCAGAAAGAAAACTTGTGTTCAGTTCATAATCTAAACACAAAATTACAATTAGTGATCACATCAAACAAATATGTTGCGGAATAATGGAATCTACATTCATTATTGACTACGATCGTAAGTGATGTATTAACTAAAACCAAAGAAAATAATGAGATTGGAAACACGAATGGAAAATACATGGTAAGTGAGTGTAGTTCCCTAATAAGCTTTGCTAGACCTGGTTGAAAACTTTAGAATATAATTGGTCTGTCTTTAGCTTATAATCAAACACCACCTATGGTTTTGGCACACAAAAGCAATGAGGAAAAAAGGTTAAAGAGCTCTACACTACCCATATCAAAGAGCATTACGTGACAAATATTTCTACTTTTTCAACACTAATTAGAATTGGGGCATACCTGCATGACTGCTCTCAGGACATGGAGGAGAAACAGTCGTTCATTGACTACATGATAATTGAGTTTCCAATGATGTTGAGACCCAAAGTTTAGTCAACTCGTTCAAAAGCTTCTTGTAAAGTGTAAAGGGAAACATCCAAGTCAACGTCCAATTTCAAAACCTTGCCTTATTCAGATTTCCTCATCAGAGACTTTTCTATTTTCTCAGTTTTCTTTTGAGTTCCATAGAGGAGGAAGTCATAGAGACTCAAGTCTGTCGCTCTACACTCATTAACAACACCCTGAACCACAATAAACAAACACCAGATCCATCAGCCAAATTATAGAGAAACTGTTCCAGCAAACCGCTATTAGCGACTAAACTCCTAGGAGTAGAAGACCATCAGACTCACTATGGCATCTGCATGTTTAGGACCCAAGAGTGGGGTAATCAGAATTCCGTTCTTTTCTGTGCACTCAAATCTCCTGCATCTTAAAAACTTAAATACAATCACCGTTCTTTACAACTTCCCATCGTAAATTGAAATCAGAGAAATCCATCAGAACAAACTTTTCGTATGTCATCTTACAAATACTTACTTGAAATATTATCTTTGATGTGAGCACACAAAATGATTTGGAGTAAAACATCAAATGTATATAATAGATAGGGGATGATTATACTCAAATCGTATCTGAATCCTTGTTTAGCTTTGTTCATTCTTCAACACCTAAATCAACAAAAAAGTAAACATCAACGTTCAGTTTATACACCTCTGTTGTTCCCCGATTGATTTTGAGGTTTCGATTCAACTTTCTGTGGTCATCTTTCTTCTTTGCCATGGTCGGGAGAATTTATGTGCGGGTTTGGTTGAGATGGAAGATAGAGCCAGCCCTGGTTTTATAAGAGGTGGGAGAAGCATATGTTGGCGAATCGACATCAATTAATGAAGGAGTGGTTACATGCAAAGGAATGCGAAGAAGCAAACATAAGAAGGCAAAGCAGCATAACGTGAGTGAATTTTCGGCTAGGTTTCAATCCTAGGGAGGCGAAGAGGTAATGGAAGAAAGAGAAGTGACTGCGTAATCATTTTGAGTGAGCCTTGTTGAGATACATGTTTAAATTAGGCTTCAAAAGAGCTAGGCCCAAAATTTTAAGTCTTGTGGAAGTTTGTATCGAGCTTATTATGGAATAATAAAGTTCACGCGAGTGACGTGACAGCATGATAAACCTTCTCAAAATGCTGAGATGGAGACTTTAAGAAGCCACAATATTCCCTTTTAATTAGTTAGATATGAATTAGAATTAGTAAAATTTTTTTTGGGTCAAAATATTACATTTTAATCTTAGGTAATGAAAGTTGACTTATGTGATTGGGGATTTCAATATTTTATTCATCAAAAATACATATGACACGAGTCATGGTTTTTTTCTCCAATTTACGTTCTTTTAAATATAAAGTCAATTCTGTTCACGTATTTCGACACAAAGATAAAATCTTTGACCAGACACCAAATATTGTACCTCACATTACTCTCTGAATAAATGAAATCCGCATAAAAAAAAATTGATTTGATAATAAATATAAATATATATATATATTTATTTAAATATATACTAAATATATATTCATGTTTTTTTTTCTCTCGTTGTGCCGTTACTAAAGTTAGTTTTATTAATAAAAGTAATAATATATTTGAAAAGCAAACTAAATAAAAGACTTTTTTGCCGACAACTAAAAAAACGGTCAAAATCTGAAATATTGTATCAGAAATTTAAGACTACAATTTTGTTCTTCAAAATTTTCTTTTAAGCTATCGCATCTTTTCAGAATGAATGTAATATTTTCAAAATTTTATACTAAATTAATATAAATAATAAAAACGAATAATTCAAAATTAAAAGTTCTATACCATTTATATTTATTAAATTTTGTCAAAATTTCTTACAATCACCAACCACACTATTTATTTTATTTTTTAAACATAAAAAATAAAAGAATCTAATACAATTATATTTGAAAAACTATGTTTGGAGCTAACACACACACACATATATATATATATATATATATATATAAATATATGAAATTATTTTAAAACATTATTTATGTTTTTCACCAATTATTTTTTTCACCAATCAAAACATTATTTTGCGCAAAAAACATTAATTTTGTATTGTATATTTTTTATCGCTCATCAACATTATTATGTACCGCTTTTTACTGCAATAATCGTGTTTATCCCGTATCTCGTAGATACCGCAATTGAACCGCACTATATTTTAAATCCGGTTTTCGTACCATCACAACCGCAATGACCATTCAGACCGTTATATTAAAAGATTATCACCGTCCAGAGAGAAAAAGTCAAGATATCAGAGAGAAGTCACAAAAAAGGGGACCGAGTCTTCAAACAAAATCGTTTTCCTCTCCGACCAGTGTATATTGGCTCAGACTTTTTTGTTTTTTTGGATTTTCGACTTAACTCGATAAAAGTTACCGTATATCAGTTTGCTTTTCCGGCAACATCTTGTGCATTTTCATCGTTTTGGTGTGATGGGATTTGATTAAGTTATGTAGTTTCTTCTTCTTCGTCGTTTGGATTTATATAACTTTTATTTTTGTTTGTTAGATTTTGATTTTCTCAGGTTAATGTCCTGCTTTCTTCAAGTCTTCTAGACAATTTATAATTCAAGCTTATTGTAGCTGAATTAGAGCATAATCCCTCTTAACAAGAGATTAACCATCAAAATATAATAATGTTTTCTTTTATTTCAAAAATGTGCATTAACAAATGTCATTAAAACGAAAAACTCTAGATTATTCACAAAAATAATTAATGTTTATGTATTTTCAAAAAAAAATTATTAACTCAACCACAATGATAGACTAATATATTTTTTCTTATCTAAACCTAAAAACAAAATACTCAAATGATCTATCACCTAAAATAAGAAATGAAAACAAATTAAATTAGTGACAAAAATTATTATCATTTTTTTTGGTCAAAAATTATTATCATACTTAAGTCAATTTTTATACTCATCAATTTGATAATATCCTAATAAATAATTTATATCATCTAAACAAAATATCAAAAGATTTGAATTTTATTATTAGTAAGTAGAAATATGTTTTATTATTAAAAAACACATAACATAATTTACATTTTATAAATATATTTATAGTTTTTCCCCGCAAAAGGTGCGAGAGAAGTCAACTAGTTCATCTTAAAAGAGATGTTAATTTATGAGGAAAAAAATTTGTTGTAAAACAAATGTAAGTTTACGATGAATGAACCACGAAAAATAGTTTCCTCGTAAAGAAGTCGTAAATTTTACATGGAATTTACGTGGAAATGTTTTGCCAATGATTTTACGAGGAAAACTAAAATGGTAACTAAAAAGTAGGTGAAAACGTGACTTTCGTGGGAAAAATTTTCCTTGTAAAATACTTGCAAATACTTTTCTCGTAAATCAGTAGTTAAAATCTTAACTAACCGCTCACAAAAATCTCATATATATATATATATATGTATATGTCATTCTTGTGAGAGAGTGAAAGACATAAAAGAAAAAAAGAATTCAAAAACACAAAAGATAGAAAAGTGTCTGGCAATATACAAATGCGGAGTTGGATGTTGGATGTATATGCGCAAAAGATTCTAATAGAAGAGTGACGAAGGAATTCCTCAATGGTATGAAGATATTTATGTACCAAGGTCGTGGTACACTGATCACGCATGAAACGGGTAAGATGTTATGTCGTTGTCGGAAGTGCAATAATACAAAATTTGCCCGTAGTGAAAATGTATGGAACCATTTACTAAATAGAGGTTTCAGCAAATATAGTAGTAAAACTATTACTACTACTAGCTTCATTCCCCCCGTAACGTATACCGAATTACTATATTTGGTTTCAACATGGAGTACATAACGGGAGAATGAAGCTAGTAGTGGTAACAATAATTTTGAGGAACAAATTCATTTGCATAATGAAAATAATCATGAGGAACATGTGGTAGATTATGATAAAAGGTTCACGACATGGTTACAGTTGCAGTTTTAGAAACTACTACAACAATAACTGAGGAAGCTAAAATGTAGAAGAACCTAACATGGATTCAAAAAGGCTTTATGAAATGTTAGATGCTGCGAATCAGTCAGTCTATGCTGGTGGTGGAGAAGGCTGCTCTAAAATGTCTCTAGAGTTAGGATGATGAGTGTTAAATTTGATTATAATTTAACTGAGAATTGCATGGATGCATGGACTGAGTTGTTTACAGAGTATTTGCCAGAAGACAACGTGGCAATTGGTTCTTATTATGAGATTCATAAATTAGTTTATAGCCTTGGGTTGCCTTCGGAGATGATCAATGTCCGCATCAACGATTGTATGATACATTAGAAAGACGATGAGAAGCTACAGAAGTGTCGCTTCTGCAAGAAGCCACGGTTTAAACCACAAGGACGTGGACGTAATAGGGTACTGTACCAAAGAATGTGTTACCTACCCATTACGGACAGGTTGAAAAGATTATATCAATATGAGAGGACTGTTGGAACGATGAGGTGGCATGCTGAATATGTCCAGACGAATGGATAGATCAATCATCCATCATAAGCAAGAGAGTGGAAACATTTCAATATGGTACACCCAGAGTTTGTTCGAAATAGTCAAAATGTTTATCTTGGGCTATGCACATATTGATTTAGTCTGCTTGGAATGTCTTGGAGACAATATTCATTGTGGCTAGTCATTCTTACGCCATACAACCTACCACCTGAGATGTGCATGGAACTAGAATTTCTATTCATGAGCATATTAGTTACCCGCCTGAAGCATCGAAAACGGTCACTAGAAGTTTTTCTACAACAGTTGATCCGAGAGCTGAAGGAGTTATGGTCAACAGGGGTCGACATGTATGATTGTTCAACGAGAACAAATTTTACAATGTGAACCGTTAAACTAAAGCATGGTAGGAAGACATGTTGGGTGGAAAATTGAAAGAGGTTTGGTGGTCCAGTCAGGAAGACTCCCACAGTGCCCACACATATATTCTACTCAATTGCGAGGATGCGCTGATGTTTGAATTTGAAAGGTATGTGGGAAAACTTGTTTTTAAAAGTCTTGAAACATTGTGATATATATACATGTTTTGAATCAGATTAATTAAATATGTGATTTTCCAGCTTATTTGTTACTCAAGTTGAAGAAGCAATACCCAAATATCCACAGTTGAGGTGAACAAAAGGAAAGATCAACACTTTATCAAGTGGTTGAGGACTCATGTACTATATTATAAATAATTAGGAGCATATTATCTGCTATTATTATTATTTTTGTAACGTTGTGTTGTTTTTGTTAGGTTGATTATGACGATCTAGATTATCCACTATGGTTTCACGAATTAGTTCAAGGTTCGGTTGCAAATATCACAACAACACCAATGTATTTCACACGAGAATTTACTTTCCATACATACGAGTATGGAAGACGGCTAGCATAAACTAATTACGGTATATGTGTAAAAGGTGAAACAGATTTCTATGGGATCTTGCAAGAACTTATTGAAGTGGAATTCCGCGGATTGTTGAAGCTGAAATGCGTGCTCTTCAAATGTGATTGGTTCGACCCTCTGTTCCGATTTAACAAATTTGGCGGTGTTGACGTCAACTCCGAACGAAGATACAACAAATTCGAGCCATTTAGATCAGCCTCGCAAGCAGGGCAAGTTAGCTTCTTGATGTTAGGACAATCAGGTTTGATATGTCCAAATTCTCGACATTGATGACATTGGAAGTCACCTCTTCTTTCTGTTATGTTCTTGTAAGAACCATGATCGATCACAACTGATTTTTTATGCATTTTTCCAACTTTCTTAAGATGTTTATTAACCATCTTCACAAGTGAACTCATGGTTTCCTCTATCTTTTGTAGTCTTAGCTTGTCATCACTCACAACTTGATCTAACACAGTAAGATTCTCAAAAATAACTTCTTTATCCTGAAGTTCCATCTCATAATCTTGCAACATCCTCACTATCTCATCAAAAGGGGTCTCATCCGTGTTAAAAGTGACTATGATAGACACCTTTTTGAACTCAAACCTCTTTGGTAAACCTTGCAACAACTTTTTGATAAGCTTCTTGTCCTTATATGTCTTCCGTAGTACTTGCGCTTCACTAGCAATATAACATAACTTCGCACTAAAGTCGATAACACTTTCATGCTCTTTCATAATCAAAGTTTCAAACTTTGAAGCTAGCCTATCAAGTCTTGATGTTTTTACACGTGTGGTTCCTTCAAACATAATCTGAAGTTCATCCAATGCCTCTTTCGCAGATGTGCACCCTAGAATAGCCTTGAATTGATTTTTACCGACCAAAATGAAAATAGTAGATAAAGATTTTGCATTATACCTTGACATATCCTTCTCATGCTTTGTCCATTTAGACTTTGGTTTGATGAAAATTTTACAATCTTCTTCTTCTTCTTCTTATTCTTAATTGTAGCGACTCATACATTTCCTCCTTGGGTATGCTTCTTCTTCTTTGTCATCAAGAAGCTTCTTCTTCCTCTTCTTCTTTCATCCTTGAGCAAAGAGTCCAATGATCTAACTCTTCGAGGAGACTCTAGAACCTGATGATCTCCCAGAGTAAGATGCATAGTGAGGGATCTTTCCAGATGCATAAACACCATGTCATATGTCCTTTTTATGTTTTTTCATCAATGTCAAAAAGTCAAAGCGAACAACATGTAATGATAACAACTTGATAATAGTCACAACACCGAGACCCCTTCGTAAGAGTTGACTTTTAGATCCGATAACTCAAGTTTTCACCCAAGAAATCACTGCAAGCGTACTGATGCATACATTGTAGTGGTTCGAGATCGAATCCACAAAGATCAAAGGTTTTATGAAAAACTATCAGATCAAGCGCAGGATAAAGCGAAAAAAGAGTTGTAGAGTGATGCAAAAATTCGAAATCAAGAAGCTTCTTCTTCTTAATTGCACTGACTCATACATTTCCTCCTTGGGTATGCTTCTTCTTCTTTGTCATCAAGAAGCTTCTTCTTTCTCTTCGTCTTTCGTCCTTGAGCAAAGAGTCCAATGATCCAACTCTTCGAGGAGACTCTAGAACCTGATGATCTCCCAGAGTAAGATGCATAGTGAGAGATCTTTGCATATGCAGAAATACCATCTCATATGTCCTTTTTATGTTTCTTCATCAATGTCAAAAGTCAAAGCGAACAACATGTAATGATAACAACTTGATGATAGTCACAACACCGAGACCCCTTCGTAAGAGTTGAATTTTAGATCCGATAACTCAGGTTTTCACCCAAGAAAGCACTGGAAGCGTACCGATGCATACATTGTAGTTGTTCGAGATCGAATCCACAAAGATAAAAGGTTGCACGAAAAACTATCAGATCAAACGTGAGATAAAGCGAAAAAGAAGAGTTGTAGAGTGATGCAAAAATTTGAAATCAAGAAGCAAAGAAACACTAAAGTTGTAAATCAAATAGAGAAAAACGCTGAGTATTGGATGCTCTCAGGGAAGTCATTTAATCAGAATTGCAAGTTTGTTGTTAGAGAAACTTTTAAGAACCATCTTGAACTCAATTCACAAAATTATAGTCAACCTACTTCCATAGCTCTAACTATCTATGTTTAAAGCATCCTACGCACTAACTTCAGTTGAGTTTTGAATCCTAAACATGCATTCTAAACGGGATTGATTTTTCACAAATTGCTTACATATCAATTTCCATTGGTCTAAGACAATTTGCTCATTTACCTTTCTTTCAGGCATTGAATCAAACACTTTCGATGCGTTAAACAAGCTAAGTTCATAAACTAGGTGATCAAGCCAATTCAGCATGAAGCGCAAAGATAAACAAAGATCAATCAATAATTGATGTGTACATATTTTCTTCCATATTTTGGTGCATTTCATCTTAGTTTTATCCATATTTAGGTTGTAAATATTGCATATAAGTCTTAGAATCCATGAGTTTAAGTCTAGAGTCTAGTTTAGGATCATATTGCATTTGCATGTCATTTCTTTGCATTTGTAGGTACAACTTTGGGATGGATTTATGGAGGCTCTAGAGATGGATTCAAGGTGGATTTCGAGCTAAGGAATCAAGAAAAAGAGGAGACAAATGATATGGGAGAAGATGGAACTAATTACAACAATCAAATGATGGAAGAAGAAGCAATAAGCTACCAAAGTGAGAAGATGCCGTCCTGGAGGTCAACAGCAACCCACTTTGGGTCGGTAGCGGCCTCAGTTGAAGGCCCTGCTGCCCAAAGTAAGCAACTGTCCACCATGAGGTCGACAGTGGCCTACTTTTGGGCGACGGTAGGGCACTTTGACGTGAAAAATTGCTTCTAGAGCACCCACACTTCTCCTATTTAGTATAAATAACCTCTTTTGTGAATCAAGAACATATCTTTGTCTATCTTACATTATCTTTCATCTATATTTCAATATTTTGCTTATCTTTGAGATCAAACTCTTGTAATAACTACTTTTAATACTTTGAGTTGATTTGGATCCCTTCTCTTCATCTCTTTCTTTTAGATCTATTTCTAAGAACATGGGAGCTCAAAGACTCAATCTTTGTCTTTGGATTTCCATGACTCTTAGTGAGTAGATCCTTCTTGAATCTTGAGATGTAGTAGGCTAGGATTAGACTAGGGTTGTGATTGATGATTAGGCTAGATTTTGGCATAGATTTCTACTAGATCTTGTTTAGTTCTTCAAAGTTCATTGCTTGTTCATTGATGCCTAGAAAGTGTTTGATGAAATGCTTGAGAGAACAAGATCTATGTCTTTCACTTGGGCCCATGAGAGAGGATGTTACCTAGGAGCTAGATGGCTAGAAGGGCTTGAGGAACACTATCACTTACATGTTTAGATGGGCAACAAACGAGAGTTGAGCCTTGTAATGTGTATGAGTGAATAGATCTTCGCCATGAGAATGGGTAGATCGACTAAGGAGTGATCCTTGGCCTAAGAATAGCTTCAATCCTCTAATAAAGCCTTAGCAAAGTCCATTACATCTCTAGAACGACCCCAAACCCATTACTAATATCTCAAGATCCTATCTTTTTCATTGTTTACATCCAAGTTCACTCCTTTCTTGCTCTTACTTATTTGCTTGCTTAATTATTGCTTTTAATTATGCTTTTTAATTATGTTTGACCTTGTTTATAGCTAGATTTAGTGGAGACCCGTGACAATCCCCATCTATATCGACCCCCTAGACTAGGATATCTACTGTATTCCCTTTATTTAGGTTCTTCTAGACAAGCCTCTAAATCATTGGACGATATCTTAAGTACTATAACTCGACCCCATTCTCTTGCGGGATTGCGAGTGGACTTAGGTTTATAAATTATAAACTTTGACCACCAACCGAGCCGTGTCAAGTTTTGACGCCGTTGCCGTTGGATTTGAGCTTTAGCTAGATTTTTCAAAGAGATTTCTAGAATTCAAGGACTATGATTTACTTTTTTGCTTATGTCATTTAACTTTCTAACTTTCTTTTGTTGATTTTCTTTGATTTGTCAAGGTACATGATAAAAGGTCAAGAAGCAAGCTAAATACAAGACTTCTTGACATTAACCCAATGTTGGTGTCAAAAACAGTCATCTCGAAATTAGCGTCCAAGATCGCATCTTTAACTAAACTTACTCGGAAACACGACCAACGTCTGGACTCGTCGTTGTCTAGACTT
>OVAN01011089.1:0-15028 GCA_900406275.1 Anastatica hierochuntica
GATTGCTTGAATGCCTGAAACTGAGATTAAATGAGCAAAGTGTCTTTAACCGACGACAGTTGATGTTACCGCGCTTTGTGAGCAAATCAATCCTGTTTAAAATGCATGTTTAGGATTTGAAACTCAATGAAAGTTAGTGCCTAGGACCCTTAAGCATAGATAATTAACGCTGCTGCGACAGTAGGTTAATTATAATCCTGTGAATTGAGCTAAGATGGATCTTAATTGTCTCCTCGTTAGCAATCTACAATCCTGATGAAATGATTTCCCTGAGAATACCCTGTGCCCAGCGTTTTTCTCTGATTGATTGACAACCGTTATTTGTTGCTTGCTTTCTTGCTTCTTCATTTCGAATTTAGCATCCTTTTACCAAACTTTCTTTTCCGCCTTAGCCCGTATTTGATATGATAATTCTTTGTACGACATTGGTCCTTGTGGATTCGATACCCGAACCACTACAACGTGCTTAACTGTAAGCTTGCAGTGATTTCTTCGGTGAAAACCTGAGCCATCAAGCGACAAGGGGAAGTTCACTACATAAGCAGTGTAGAGCATTCCCATCAAAATTGAAAACGAGAAAACTTCTTACATGGACATCTTCAAACGCAGCAGCAGCTGAGTGATTTTGAGATGATATTGGAAGCTATTTCTCAAGCCAAAGACGTGGCTTTAGCCTCTCTAGAGAAAAAGTTTGAGCTTTTGTTTCAACAAGTCCTAGAAAGTCAAAAGCAAAACTCCGAAAACATAAACATGTATAATCATCTCAATGAGAAGATCGACAGGCTATATGGAAAGTTCATGGACATGTATAATCATGTAAAGATGCTTGATATTCAATTCGCTCAAAGTACAGAAGGTATAAAGAGACAAGCTGGATTTCTTCTCGGGAAAGCTAAGAAAAACCCATAGCATTGCAAGGCGATAAAAATTCAGAATAATGAAGAAGATGCAGTTGAGCTTATTCACAAATCCATGGATGTTAATCCATTCGTTGTTTTTGATCCATTACCAACCTTTGAGAATGAAAAGCAACACACAAAGCACCACATAAAAGGAAGCTTCATACGATAAAAGACCGGATGAAGTTTGTCTTCTCATGTGAAATCAATGGTGTTGATTTTCAAGAACCTCTTTGTGACTTCGAAGCTATTGTAATTTTCATGCCTAAATCCATTGCAAACCAATTGGGGATTAGCAATATCAATCCTTCTCATATGTCGCTCAAGTTTGGAGATGCTGTGAGATCCTCAAATGGATTCGTGAAGGATGTGACGATGCAAGTAGGTGGTTATTTGGTTCACGTGGATTTCTAGATTATTGAGATGAGTAAAGCCTCTCTGATGCCATTCATTATTGGAAATGTTTTCCTCTCAACAGTGAGAGCGGTTAGCGGTTATAGAGTATCCTATTGACGAGTTTCTTTCTCCAAAATCAAGAAGAGAGTGTTTTGTCCTGCAATTTCAACTAAGGATTTGATCATTACCTCTTAAGCATATCTAGATGTTGTTAAGATGTTTTTCATCTCATGATGTTCCAACAAAGCTTCAAAGTCAATACCATCCACTCATCCACAGTACGCACACATTGCTAACTATCTTGATGCTGACATCAAGCCTCCTCAATTCTTTAATTATAAGAAGAAGAAATTCTTGAAAGAAGTTACACACTACGTTTGGGATGAGTCGTACCTATACAAGAAGTGTTCCGATGAAATGTTTAAAAGATGCATCCTGAAAGATGATGTATCATGCGTTCTTTTCGCTTGTTACGGTTCGAATTATGGAGGACACTTTGCAACTTTCAACACATTCTCCAAGCTATTACAAGCTAGTTTTTGGGTGCCTACCATATTTAAGGTCGCCCAAGACTTCATATGCAGTGTGATTCGTGCAATATACAAGGGAACATCAGCAAACGAAACAAGATGCCAGAAAACTTCATCGAAGAAGTCGAAGTTTTTGATGTGTGGGGAATCGACTTTATCGGTCCTTTTCCTTCTTCCTTTGGTAACAAATATATTCTTTTGGCTAATGATTACGTATCTAAGTGGGTGGAAGCTATAGCCAGTCCCACAAACAATGCAAAAGTGGTGACGAAGATGTTTCAGTCGATAATTTTCCTCGGATTCGGTGTTCCACGTGTTGTCATAAGTGATGCAGGATCTCACTTGATCAACGAAGTGTCTGAGAATCTCTTAAAGAAGAATGGAGCTAAACACAAGATTGCTACACCTTACCACCCACAAACAAGTGGACAAGTTGAGGTCTCTAACCGAGAAATCAAACGGATCCTAGAAAAGACTGCGGGAAAGATGAGAAAAGATTGGTCGACAAGACGTGATGGTACTCTATGGGCATATAGAACCTCGCACAAAGCTCATATATGAACTACTCCATTTCATCTTGTCTACAACAATGCATGTCGTCTTCCTCTAGATATCGAGTATAAGGTTGAATGGGCGCTGAAGAACTTAAACTACGATATCAAGCCTGCTTTCGAGAAACGATTGATTCAACTGAATGAGCTTGAAGAAATTTGCCACAATGCTTATGAGAATTCCCAGATTTACAAGGAAAACGCTAAGGTATACAATGATAAGAGGATTGTCCCTCGAGTATTTAAACCAAATGACCAGGTTCTACTCTTCAATACGCCTAAAGCTCTTTCTCAGAAAGCTTATATCACAATGGTCTAGACCATTTAAGATCAAAAAAGTGAACCATATGGTGTTGTGTTATTATGGAATCGAGATGGAGGAGATTTCAAGGTCAATAGAAAACACCTCAAACTTTATCTTGCAGAGACTGAGAATACCAAAAGGGAAACAATTCCCTTAGGCAATCCAACTCCCATTTAAATGGTCCAAGAGTCGAGCAAAAACACTCAAAACAAGCGCTTTGTGGGAGATGGTAATGTCAAAATATGGATTCATTCGCGGACCTGGCTCAATAAAGCTTTTTGCAGGACGGGATTGGATAGTAAATTATAGGCCCGTTTAGTAGCGGGCTACGTGGGATGAAACGCACGGTATTGGGTCAAATGCGGTAGTGGGCCTAGTTAGTGATGCGGGACAACTTGGAACACGCTTCTCATCTTTGCTTTGTCTGACATCATCTTCTTCTTCTTCGACATGGTTTAGGCAGCTTGGTCAAGGCCCGATTCAATTAAACTCGAACCATCACCGACTCAATTCGCGTAGCTTGAAATTTGATCTCGTATGGTTTCCGTTTTCAATTTTGGAGGGAAATGGAGACTACAACTGCTGAGGAGCTGCTGAAGAAAATATTAAAGCTACAAGAAAGTCAGGAGAATCTGAGGCAGGAGATGTTAAAGCTCAAGGTATCTGCGGAGCTTAGGCAGCGATCACATTCGGTGTATCCAAATCGACCGCCGAGGAGAAGCATCAGCGAGGGAGCTCAGGCGTGGAGGAAGAGCAGTGTCGCGTTATTTCGTCATATATTTGATGAGTGGTTCGATTATGTGAATGTAGGTATAGGAAGCAATCTAAACGAGTCATCTTCTAATATGTCCATATTTCTTAAAACTAAAACTCTTATATCCCTCTCTAGTCTCTTATATCCCTAAAATATGTTAAGACTAAAATGCCCTTAATTTAAGAAAGAAAAAGAAAAAGAAAAATCATTAATGACATCACATAACATGTGTCATAACTTATTAAATAAAAAGAAAAATAAAAAGAAAAAGAAATAAAAGAAAAAACAAATAACGTCGTATATTCTTTTTTAATTATTGCGAAGGGAGAACTAGATAAAACTAAATAAAACTATGGTTAATTTATTTGCAAAACAAAATTACTCACACAAATTCATTTGGATTATAAACGTGAACACTCATAATTATATATGTAAACAATAAAATCAATTGCAAATCATAATTCCTAGTCAATATAACATATGTTACAAAAATGAGTTTTCTCCAATATAATACCTTGTATTTTCAAGAAAAATTTGTTAGTGAAGACCAATTTAGAAAAGAAAAATCACGGAAATCTTGAATTCAAACATATTATTGCATAAAACAATCAGTCTCACAAGTTAAAGCACTAAAAGTAAAAGTAAAACTACTAAAACAAATTTAAAGGATGCGTAATACTAAATAAATTGAAAAACACCAAAAGTAGAACAATGTGAAATTTTTGTAAAACCAGTATTTTAGATTACCAAATTGAGTAAAATCCTGATTAAACCGACGGTTTTTACAAATCCAATTGAAATTTTGTGTTAATATAATATATGTTACAAAAATTAATTTTCTCATACATTACCTTGTATTTTCAAGAACAATTTGTTAGTGAAGACCAATTTAGAAAGGAAAAATCAAAGAAATTTTGTTTTCAAATATATTATTGCAGAAAGCAATCAATCTTACATGTGAAAACACTAAAAATAAAAGTAAAACTACTAAAACAAATTTAAAGGATGCGTAATACTAAATAAATTGAAAAACACCAAAAGTAGAACTATATGGAATTTTGGTAATACTACTATCTTACTATAACTAAGAACAATTTTTCGCGGGAAAATGAATTATTTTTTGCGCCAAAACGAAAAAAACACGTTTTTTTATATTTTTTTACCTTTTATGCATATTTTTTTCGAGATTCTCTCTCTTTCATCATTCTCATCCACACATCATTTATTTTAATTTATTTCAATTTCTCTCTCTCCCCCCCATTTCTCTCTCCTCTCACTTCCTTTTCCACGTCATGGATAACTAATATAGGTATAACTGGTATAAAATTGTATAACTGATAGAGGTATAACTAGTATAACATCGAATAACTATTACAAGTCCGAATGTGCTAATGTAGAATTTGTTTTTAATTTCTTGCAGGATCAAATGAGCAATCAATCGGTGAACATATATTTCGATTATGAAGTATATTATTCAAATTGAACCGAATTGGGTAAAATCCTGATTAAACCAACGGTTTTCACAAACCAATTGAAATTTTGTGTATAGGACTATTTTAGGTTATCGAATTGGGTAAAATCCTGATTAAACCAACGGTTTTCACAAATTAAGTTCAAATTATGTACATAATACCATTTTAGGTTTCTAATTGGGAAAAATTTTGATTAAACCGACAGTTTTCACAAACCAAATTGAATTTATGTGTTTAAGACCATTTTGGATTACAAAATTGGGTTAAATCCTGATTAAATCGATGGTTTTCACAAACTCAACTGAAATTTTGTGTATAAAACCTTCTTGGATTACCGAATTGGGTAAAATTTTGATTAAACCGACGGTTTTACAAACCTAATTAAAATTTTGTGTTAGAGATTCGAAATTATATTGCGAAAAAAATTATAATAAAAATGATAAAAAATTATTAGAAGATTGGAAACCCAATTGAATAATAAAAATTATGAATGGAAAAAAATTAAAAAAAATAAGAAGATATTGCGAAAAAATAATAATAAGAAGATAAAATTGTGAATTTGACAAAAAGAAAAAAGAGAGAGAGAAAAGAGTGAGTTTGATCCAATTTGTCGAAAGGTACAAGGATAAATTGCTTAAGTTTTGAATTAAAAATAAATCAAGAGCAAATTGTCAAAAATAACCTAAAACAAATATTTTTCTAAGGAAATAATCCAAAACATATTTTTTAGACAAAACTAACTTTTGGGGGTAGGGAAATTACATTCAAGACTCTTATGAACAAACAAAAAAATAAAAAGGACAATTACCCTTATACCATTTAGAAGTCTGACACGGAGTCTGTAGACTTCATTTGCAGACTTCTCTGGAAGTCTGCATCTGTAATTAAACCTTATTTTTAAATTAAAAATTTTGAAAAAAAATAATTTGAGTAAAAATGTATATCTATAAATTAAATCTTATCAATTAGAAGGTATATAAATTAAAATTTCATAAAATTAATTCAATTTAAAGCAACTAAGATCAATTAGGTTAGAAACAACACATGCATCCGATGCAGACTTCTTCAGAAGTCTACATCTGTAATTAAACTTTGTTTTTAAATTAAAATAATTTAAAAAAATAATTTGAGTAAAAATGTATATTCATAAATTAAATCTTATCAATTAGAAGGTATATAAATTAAAATTTTTGAAAATTATGTTAATTTAAAGCAACTAAGATCAATTAGGTTAGAAACAACACATGCATCCGATGCAGACTTCTTTAGAAGTCTGCATCTGTAATTAAATCTTGTTTTTAAATTAAAATTTTGAAAAAAAATAATTTGAGTAAAAATATATATCCGTAAATTAAATCTTATCAATTAAAAGGTGTATAAATTGAAATTTCATAAAATTAAGTCAATTTAAAGCAATTAAGATCAATTAGGTTAGAGTTTAGGGTTTAGGGTTTGGAGAAACAAATATGCATGGTTTGTTGTTGAGAGTTTTTGTCTAAACTTTAAGCGTTGACTTTAGAACTCAAAATTTGTTTGTTATAAATGTTAAATTAGTGCAACAAGTTTAATTACGAATATTACAAACATTTAAAATGCATTTTTTATTTTTTTCGATTAAAATTTACAATTTTTCGGCTTTTCGTTTTGGAAGACTTCAATAGAAGTCTACTAGTAGACTTTAAATGAAGTCTGCAATTACAAATTTTAATTTCCCGCTCAAAATTTTGGGGAAAAAATCACTTTCCCGCCGAATTTCTCGCTTAAAATTTATTTTCCCGCTCGATGTCAGACTTCATTTGAAGTCTATTAGTAGACTTCTAAAGAAGTCTCCATATGTAATTAAACTTTGTTTTTTAAATTAAAAATTTTGAAAAAAATAATTTGAGTAAAAATGTATATCCGTAAATTAAATATAGTCAATTACAAGGTTTATAAATTAAAATTTCATAAAATTAAGTCAAATTAAAGCAACTAAGATCAATTAGGTTAGAAACAACACATGCATCCGATGCAGACTTCTTTAGAATTCTACAATAGTAATTAAACATTGTTTTTAAATTTAGAAAATTAGAAAAAATAATTTGAGTAAAAATATATATCCATAAAATAAATCTTATCATTTACAAGGTATATAAATTAAAATTTCATAAAATTAAGTCAATTTAAAGCAACTAAAATCAATTACGTTAAAGTTTAGGGTTTAGAATATAAGGTTGACTTTGGAACTCAAAATTTTTTTGTTATAAATGTTAAATTAGTACAAACAAGTTTAATTACGAATATTACAAACATTTACAAAGTAATTTTATTAAGAATTCGACTAAAAATTATAACTTTTTGTGTTTTCGTTTTAAAAGACTTTACAAAGAAGTCTACTAAGTAGACTTTACAAAGAAGTCTACTTAGTAGACTTCTTTTGAAGTTTACAAATTTTATTTTCCCGCCAAATGAAAAATATTTCCCACCTAAAATTTATTTTCCCGCTCGATATCAGACTTCACTTGAAGTCTACTTAGATTTAAGAGTGCAGACTTTATTTCGAAGTCTACTTAGGGTTTTACCAGCTCTAAAATTTACCTCATATATAAATATTTTACATAGCAAAAAAAAAACAAAAACTTTGCTCTGAAAAAAAAAAACAAAAATTGTTTTAGACCTTCCTCATTTTAGATCTAATTCTTCCTCTTCCTTCTTCATTTCTCATCCTCATTTTAGATCTAATTCTTCCTCTTCCTCATCGTCGGCTAAAGGAAACTAGTGATTGATGCATTACAAACTTAACGTTTTCCTCTGTTTCTCGTCTTCTCACAATTTTCAGGTGACCAAATCTCTCTCAGATTTTTTTTCTCTGGTGAATTATTTGTTTTTGTTGATCAATTTTCTCAATTTTCTCTCAGATTTGTTGAGTTTCCTTTCAGTTTTCTCAAAGAGAGCAAGGAGTGACTCAAGTGTTAGTCACTGGCGGAGCTGGATATATCGGTTCACATGCTGCTTTATGGTTGCTTCAAGATTCATACCGCTTAACCATTGTGGTACACCAAAAGCATCTTTCTTGTATAGTAAATCCCAAAATTTTCAATGACTGTTTGACTCAATACATTAATGAACACTTGATCTCCGAACAGGACAATGTTTTGTCGTCGAGAGAGAGAGATAGTAACGGTGTTGTCGTCGTCGTCTCGGAAGGATTTCTTCTTCTTCTTCTTCTTCTTCTTCTTCTTCTTCTTCTTCTTCTTCTTCTTCTTCTTCTTCTTCTTCTTCAAGGTTCTTAATTATCTCGGTTCTCCTTTCGTGTTTTTTCTTCTTGATCTGAACTCTTTATTGGTTTCGTATTGCTTCATGTCAATTTTGAATTGAGAAAAATGGAGATTCGAGATCTACAACTAATTCTGGAAGTGTCTATGATTTTGTTTGTACAGTCATGGGGTTTTCGATCTTAGTCCTCTAGATTTTCCAAATTCGATCTCGTTTCATAAATTTTTTTAGTAAATTCTCTGTTCTACTGAGTTTACCATTTTTTTCAAATTCTATGTATTTACCGTAAAATTTCGAGTAATCGTCTGTTTTTCTGAGTTTAAGCATATGCATTGATGTAGAAATTTCTTATTAATGGTCGATCTATTGAGTAGATTCTTTGTGATTTGTCATTTCATCTTCTACTGTTTTGTCTTTTTATTTTCCAGCTTTTCTTCTCTGTTTCACTCGTATTGGTTGATTGTTAGATGCCTGCAAAGATGTTTATGGTCTCATTGTTAGATGTTTGTGTGTTACAGATATTACCACAACATCACATCAAACACATTGGGAGTTCTTGAAGTTATGGCTAGACATAAAGTGAAGAACTTATTCGTTTGACGATGGCTCGGGATATTGTTTTCGAAGTAGATATAATTGGCGGTGGTGATTGGTGGTGGTGATTAGAAAATAATATGTATAATGTAGTGTATTTTTTTTACTTTATATAATTTTCTTTTGTTAACATTTAAAAGTTTTATAATATTGCTTATTTGTTTTATTTGTGATCACAAGTCATATTGGAAGCCAAAGGGCATATGATCATTTACTTCGAAGTAGAATGTTTGCGATGAGCCAAAGGGCATATGATTATTGGAAGCCAAAGGGCATATGCTTCGGCGTTATCCCATCGATAATCCCAACACGGTTTACAAATAGATAAACAATATACTTCGGAGTAGAATGTTTGCGATGAGCCATTCGATCCGCCATTGAATAAGTATGGACATCCAAATATTTTTTCACCCAAAATGTGTTTGCCTCGTTCTTCACACTCGTTCTAAGTTTCCATTCTTATCCTTTCACAGAACAATGTGCAACAAATAGAGTAGTCGTGGACTTGTATGCATAGAATAAAAATTGTTGCATGACTGCCGTTATTCGCAACTCTATCTGCAACTCGTCCTTGCAACTAAAACTTTTACCAACACAAATATTGTTTTTCCATGTTGCATTGGCTCTTACTTCGTTCATAACACATCCTCAGCGTCCATCTCAGATCGACTTGAAACACATAAACGTCCAACATACGTTCTACTTAGCTCGATTAAACTCTGAATTTGTCTATCACTTGTGATATATATAAGAGGAGTATCTAGAGCCATTTGTTGCAATATTGAATCCGGTAGAGAGTAAGATAATTCAACAAAGCTCCGCTTGACCAGCTTGTAATCATCTTGCACCATTTCGACAAGTTCACCATGGGTACAACCATCACTCAAAAAGAACATTCTCCCTCCTTTGCGAGTATCCACAACAAAATTCCATGAATTTTCATTCATCGCCCATGCACCATAAACGACCGGCAAGTTCACCATCTCTGCAAGAAATAAACATTTAAACGTATTAGCGATCAAGATAAAAAAAAAGTTATTATACACATGCAAAATACACATTTTCAAAAATTATGTGTAAAGTAGACTCCTTTAGCAGTCTACTCCGGACATAGTAGACTTCTAAAGAAGTCTACTCAAAAATACAGAGTAGACTTCTCTAGAAGTCTTCTCGAAAAGTCGTAGTAGACTTCTATAGAAGTCTACTCTCTACTCTAGACATAGTAGACTTCTAAAGAAGTCTACTCAAAAAATACAGAGTAGACTTCTCTAGAAGTCTACTCGAAAAGTCGTAGTAGACTTCTATAGAAGTCTACTCCTAGTAGACTTTTATAGAAGTCTACTCGAAAAGACAGAGTAGACTTCTATAGAAGTCTGAAAGTAGACTTCATTTAGGTTAGTTATGTAATTCTGATTTATTTCTAGTAGACTTCAATAGAAGTCTACTAAAAAAGAGGTTATTTTTGTAGTTGACCAAAATGTTGACTTTTCGAGTAGACTTCTCTAGAAGTCTAATTAGGTTAGTTTTGTAGTTGACCAAAATTACGAAAATATTGACTTTTTTAGTAGACTTCTCCGAGAACTCTACTAAGGAGTAGACTTCTATAACAGTCTACTCACTTTTCAGACTTCTCGGAGAAGTCTACTTAGGTTAGTTTTGTATTTGACCAAACTTTGACTTTTGGAGTAGACTTCTCTAGCAGTCTACTTATTCAGAGTAGACTTCTATAGCAGTCTGCTACATTAGACCTTTGGAGAAGTCTACTGGAGCGTTGACCGCCTCATAATCGCAGACTTCACTAGAAGTCTACTTTGAATAAGTAGACTTCGCTAGAAGTCTACTCACTTTTTGATCAAAAAGTCAATATTTCGTGATTTTGGTCAAATACAAAACTAACCCGCGCAGACTTCTTTTGCAGTTTACTCTAAAAAGTCAACTTTGGTCAACTACAAAAATAACCTCACTTTTTAGTAGACTTCTGTAGAAGTCTGTTCGAAAAAGTCAAATATTTTGGTCAACTACAAAATTAACCTGTTTTTAGAGCAGACTGCTATAGAAGTCTGCTAAATATTTTTTTGTTATCAAAGAAATATGCAGACTTCTGGAGAAGTCTACTTTAATATTTTTCAATTACAAAACTAACCTCTGCGTTGACTAGCAGACTTTTAGAGAAGTCTACTAAGGCTGCAGACTTCTATAGAAGTCTACAGAATGCAAATATGAAAATTTAACAAAAAAGAAGATTTAGAGCTACCTTGAGTTGATTTGAGCTTGTTTCCGCCTCTCCAAGTGCCCAGATCTTAATATCGAGATGTTTGTGTCCTTATCTATGCTCAAATCGCCGGAAAAACGAAATCCCAAAACTTGAAATTTTTTAAAACGGAAATTTGAGAGTTTTTTGATTTGAAAATGAGAGAACATAAGAGATAATGAGGTGAGGTTTTGCAACAAACATTGAGCAAAAATGTGAAGATATTAGCCTTGAATGTAGCATCTAGAGCTTGAGCTTGGTTGTTAATGGTGGTTGACAAAAGTTGATGATGATGACATTTTGGTAAATATTTGGAGAAGATAAGGATGTGTGTGTATTTTTATAATTGTGCTTTTAATTAAATAAATTGTAAATAATGGCATTTATGGTAAATATGAGTTTTGTAGAATGATAGAATATGGTATTTTGAAAAATGATGAGAGAAGGTTATAAGTGCAATTGACCTGTAGGTTATTAATGAAATCACCCCATAAATCAAAACAAAATTAAATTTATAACTAGGACATGAGAGCTTTAGTTTCTAAAGATAGGAACATATGAGCCGTTTCCTCAATCATGCGAATAATCTTTGGGTGAGTGGTTCGATCTTGTAAATGCAGTTTATGGATTCTTGATGATTGATTCTGGAATCGACTCTTCTAATTTTAGAACACTTGTTCGTTAATTAGAGAGTAAGATGTGATTTTCTTGGAGCAAAACAAGGGAGAGATTTGTAGCTGTCACTACGTGTTCCCCTTTCTATGATGATGATAGTTCGTTAATTAGAGAGTAAACTTCTTTCTTTCTTACTCCTTTATAACAAGTACAAAGTAAGTATGGATGCATCAAGAAGGAACCTCTACGTTACTTGTGATCTTATGTTGTTTAGCTTAATTTGTTCATTTTTTACAGATCATGATTGTGTTTGCTTTCTTCTCTAATTTTTGATAGTCTCACAAGAGGTCTATTTTTTAGTTGACACGGGAACAAAATGTCAAATTTGATGGGTCTCTCTGCTCGCTCAAAGGGAAGAAACAAGAGGACTAGTATCATATCCCTTGGCCTTTTAAGTTCTCTTTTCCATCAAAACGAGTTCAAGTGTGAGTAAAAATCTTCGGTTCGATATAGTGATCAATGGAGTGTCGTATGATTGTATCTCTATATAATGGAGTAAAGAAACATTTTTGTGATTATATGCAGGAAGCTACTGCAGGATATTACCGGTTTATATTGAATCTCTTCTACTCAGAGTATTTATTGTTCCCTTTACTCTAGCTTTCACTGGTGAGTAGCATTTGCAGTTTTCTTTTGTATATCTTTACTTCCCCTTCTGTAGTTTTGAGAGTCAAAAATCAGTTTGGTTCGTTTGTGCATACTAAAATATATTATGTCCATTTTGAATCTTGATATCTGTAATGCTTGTTGTACCAATGCAAACGCTAGCATTTTGAGTTTAAACCGTAAAAATATAATTGCAGATTTTCTATGTAGCTCACATGTTATAGCCTTACAAAAAATATACATGTCTTTGTAACTGCAGAATAAAATTGTCTCTGTGTTTATTCTCCCTCTTTACTAGAAGTGTTTATTCTCCCTCTTTACTAACTTTTTTGTTTATTGGCAGGTGATGTTAGGTGTTAATGGCATCAATATGATCAAAGGGGATCCACTAAAGATTTTGGCCTTTGAAGTTTTTCTACAGGGAAACGCAAACTGGTGTTGTGCAAATTGCAGTGCCAACAACAGACGTCCCTGAATGTTAGCTTTGTTTGCCATTGAGTATGTTGTTTTAGTAGTTGATTAGAGCACGTGCAATGGAGTATGTTAAGGGTTTTTTAGCTCTAAAACCTAGGCAAAACTAATTAAAAAATAAATTAAAAAACATGTTTATGTAAGAACCGATCTTTATTTAAGCATTTTAAGCATCTAGGTTCTTAGTGACATGGCGTTGTCTGATTGGATGTGGGTGAAATCAGTTTTTTTTTTTATCAGAACAATTTCATTTTCTGATCCGTTTTGGATCCGTTTCAGATCCGTTTTTTTTGTTTTTCAGTTTTCGGAACCGTTACATATTCATTTACGATTTTTGAAGTTTCGGATCCGTTTCAGATCTGTTTAAAATATCCCGATTCGAGCCCAAAATATCGAAAAATATCTGTTTCGGTTCCGTTTCGGTTCCGTTTCGGTTCCGTTTCAGATCCGCTTTTTTTGTTTTTCAGTTTTTGGAACCGTTACATATTCATTTACGATTTTTGAAGTTCCGGATCCGTTTCAAATATGTTTAAAATATCCCGATCCGAACCTAAAATAGCCGAAAATATCCGTTTTGGTTCCGTTTAATTGTAAATATTAACGTTTAAAATTTAATATATTTTTTTTTCTAAGAACTCCAAATTGAGTAACACCATTGGACACCCAAACTTTAATAGAGTTCTTAACTATTTTAAAAAAAAACAAAAAATTATTTAAAAATACTTAAGAACTCGGTAGTATTACCATTGGAGATGCTCTTATTAGTTTTGAGCCAATGTAGTAGTTTAGTATTGCTAGCTAGGCTATGAGATAGGTTCATATCTTCTTCTTTTTTTAGTTTTCACTGGCTTTTAATGCTCTGTTTCTTTCTCAATTACTATAATGCATTTTAATGGTCTATTTCCTATTAAGATCGAAGTTAAACTTTTCGTTAAGTGATCAAAGTATTGATCCATGTTAGTTTCACTTTTAGGGGTTTAAAAGTTTAAACCTTCATTGCTAATTTTCTGAGAATGTTAAAACATTTAATGGTTATTGATTTGTTGTTTGTTTGATTCATGTTGAAAAAACAGATAAAAAATGACGTAAGTGTGTCCTGAAATCGAAGATGATGAAGTTTTGTACAAAACTCTCTCTCTTTAGGTTGTCCTGCGGGCCGGTCCGCTTCCGCATATATAGGGGCGGGGCGGGATTGGTCATCATCTCCAGGGACCGTAGTCCGCGGCGGTACGGTCCGTGACGACCCAAATAAAATTGAGACCGCGATGGGACGGACAAATGGTCGCGGGTGAGCTCACTTAACATCTCTAGTGGGAGGCATTCCACATGGTTTTTATATTTTTTTTTTATTTTTAGGACCTATTTAGATGTCTAATATTTAGTTTTGATTTTTGCAGGATGTTAAAAAACCTAGAAAAATACAAAAAAATTCGGATTCACGGACAACAACAAGTATCCCTGAAAGATGTTTCCATTGGGTGGCGATTTATTTTACTCTGGTATGTGGCAAAAAAGGGCTCGGCCGATGGGAAGGCCTACGTGCCTCAAACTCAGTTTTTCAATTTTGACGAGAAAGCGGATCAAATGCGTTCATACCATCTCCTGGACAACTCCAGACACTTATTTGAGACCGGAGAATGATGCCAACGACCGCCAATCAATTCAAAGCTTCAAGTTAAAAATGCTCGGGTAAAGTAAGGTTATCATGAAGAACCGAGAAGAAGCATTTAAGAAAAGACATCAATTGATCATACCGAAGCATTACGAACATACAAATTTCTCTGGCCAATGAGAAGAGTTTTACTTTCAAATACCATAATGAATGTCAAAAACCTTTATAATATTCTCAATTCTCTCGTCTCTGACATCATCATCCCAACGAGGAAACATGTCACCCTCATCTTCCTCAACATGAGTATTATTGACCTCCTCTTAAACAACAAAAATCAGAACGTTAGAGACAAAAATTAGAATGTTAGTGAAACAATGACGCTTTGTATTTGTAACACCCGAACCTCCCGGTTCGGTGTTAACCAGTTGATAACCGAGCAAAACTTTCGCAATAACCACCAGCACCAAAATTAGACATCATTTCTAACCTGCGAAGCAGAGACACAGAGAAAGAAAAGAAAGGGAGGGGATGAGTGATTTAGATCACCCATGAGAAACTACCCTAAACTATCTTGCCTAAAACCTAGAATTAAACCAGAGTCTAAACATAAACCGCACCAACAAGCAAGTACCTAGCGTACTGATCAAGCAGCTAGCCA
>OVAN01011090.1:0-13148 GCA_900406275.1 Anastatica hierochuntica
ATATAAAATATTCGAAAATATCCAAAAATAATTTTTTTAAAAAATGAAAAAGATATCACTTTAGTGTATTTTTGCATCACTACGAAACGAGTACATGTATAAGTCATGGTCTCAGAAAAAAATGTAACTTTTTTTTTAAACATAAAATATATCATTTATTAATTTAACAGTTTTTTCAAAGTTGACATAGAAATGCTAAATTAGCTTTTCGAATTCACTTTTCGAATTTAACATTTCTATGTCAACTTTGAAAAAAATGCTAAAACAATATCGAAAAGCTAATTCGAAAAGCTAATTTAGCATTTCTATGTCAACTTTGAAAAAAATGTTAAATTAATAAATGATATATTTTATGTTTTAAAAAAAGTTTACATTTTTTGTGAGACCATGATAAATAAAAAAAGTTCTTAAAGAGTAGTTTATATAATATGAGAATCGATATATTCTACACTTAGAGCCATTAGCCTACTTGTGGCGTCCCTCCTTTCCAATCTTGCAACCCTGGTTCAAACCTCAACAGATACACTTTTCTTATTTTAATTAGAATAAAGGTCAATTTCGTAATTACACAGGTCGATTTATGGTATAATTGGTTAAAAGTGGTTCAATCAACAGTAAAACGATTAAAACCATAGTCTATGTGCAATTAAGTTTGAAACTATTATTTTAGGGATGAATAAATTTACAACTTTCAATTCGGGAAGAAATAGATTTACAACTATCAATTCAGAGAGATTTAGCACTAGGCTCTAGTTCTGTGGGGATCTGATGCTATATGATAGTTATGAGGGGAAAATAGATCATTTTCCCATAAACAAATGCATGTGTCTATATAATAAGCTTACAAATTGTGCATATTACGTTAAAAGGGTATCACGAGAACCCTTTCCTCTCAAATGGGTCCATCCTTAAACACAATATGAGTTTATTGGAGAAAAAATTCATAGAAAAAAATAACAAAACCTATTAAAGCTACACCTACAACGATGCTTATAAACTCAGAAAAAGATATGCAGTCGCAAGACAGAGCTTCCAACAAAGATTATTAGACTTTTGGGGGTATATTCAATCGAGTACTGTAAGGGATTTGAATTTTATTGTTTTTAGAAGAATTTGGTAAATTAAGTAAGTTGTTGTGATTTGTTATTAAAATCCTCTGCAATCCCACCTAAAACAGTGTGATTTAAATCTTTGTATTTTTAATAAAGAAATTCCACTAAAACATCCAAAGTCACTTAAAATCAACTACTTAAATTATTTCCAATAACAGTAGATTTAAAGATACATTTTTAAATCACTACTCCAATAATACTAAATTTTAAAAGATTTTTTCAAATTCTTGTTTGAATAACATTGAATTCCAAGATTTCACACAAATCACTTCAAATCATTGATCCAATACACCCCCCTTTGATTAGCAAAGTGATTTTCTCATTTTTTACCTTCTGTAAATGTTTGTAACAGAGTATATATAGAGTTTATAAGCTTAACTAACTACTAACAAACTCTAATTAACTTCTTATGTACAAGAAGATGAATATATATGGACTGATAGGCCCCTCAAGCTGGTGTGAAAATGTCTGAAACACCAAGCTTGCTTACAAGGTTTTTTAATTTTGCAGGATATAGACGTTTCGTAAAAATGTCGGCAACCTGACAATCCGTTCGTACATGAAGAAGCTCTTAAGTACCATCTTCCACTTTTTTTTGTAACATTCGTCTCATCAACCCTCGAGATCGGCGTGCTACTAACTGTAACTTGCCAAACACGCAACTCTGAACAGAAAGGGTCAACTCATAAATCTCATAAATAATGTCTAACACCGAAAATCTCCAAACAAAATCAACATCCACAATAAACCAAGCCTAAAGCCGATAAATAAATAAATAAATAAAATGTCAAAGAAAATCGTTGATCCCAAAACAACACTAGAAACCGTTCAGCTCATCCGACTATTCGTCAGTCTAACCTGAAAAAGGAAAAGGGAAACAGAGGGGTGAGTGACAAGGAAATCACTCAGCGAGGTGGGGATAGTTGCACACGCAAGTCTGCAGACCCGGCTCAGCAGTACAACCACGCTACACTAGTCCTAGAACATGCAGCAAACATGACACCTAATGCACCCAAACATAACAAACAATGACTTTATCCTGTGACTTCAGTGATCGCCCATACCCTCCGAAGAGGCTTTCTCAGCATAGGATAACCACCCATACACACCGTCGTCGTGGACACTTTATCGATCTTAGGGCTACGAACAACAAATCGACTTGTTGCTCGCACCCTCTGCACACATGACCCCGAGATTCAATAGTCCGGCTCTGTACCCCACGCCCAGGTCTCCACATCCATATCCACATATACATATATGATTATAAATCACACACTAGCAAACATCAGACGAGACCAACAACAATGATATCATCTATTATCCTAAGTCTGATTTAACAAATAATAAAAAAACAGACTCCAAGCAGACTCAAACAACCAAATAGGACATGTTCCGATACTAATCTAATGACAATTGATTGCTAAACCAAGAACCTACAAGGGGTTTACGCGGTAGCTACTCACCTTAGCAAATCAGAAGAAAAGTGTGGCTTCTGAATCCCAAACGCTTAATCAGACTCTGAATATGAAATCAAGGCAAAAAAATCAATCAGATTAGCCCTAGAATGGAGAAAAACGGGTTTAGAACGAAAAAGTGGGCCCCACGGGTCAAACCGGACCAAATCCAGTCAACTTGTTAAAGACAATGAAAAAGTCAACACTTGGGAAAAGTCGACGGTCAAACTCGTGGTCAACGGTCAAACCCATGGTCAACGGTCAAATCCGGTCAACTAGTCAAATCCGGTCAACACAAGGGCTTTACAAAAGATCCGGATCTGAAGAACTGATCCAGATCCGAACCAAAAAATAAAGAATCGAACCGAACCGAAAAGCTTCAATATCTGAACGGTTCCCATATAAATATTTTTGAACCGAACCGGGATCCGATCGCGTACCCGAAATACCCAAACTTTTTTTTTTATAATTTTATAGAAAAATATTTATTTTTAATATTAATATATTAATTTTTCGGTTTTATTCCCGAATAATTCGTTTCGGTTTTTTCAGATAATTTCATATTTTTTTGGATTTCGAATCCGTTTCGGATATGCTTAAAATTTCAAGAATTGATCCGTATCTGAAAGGATACAATCCGAGAGGATACGATCCTAACCGATCCAAAAATTCATCGGATCCGAAACGGATCCCAAATAGAAGGATGCAAAAGATTCGAGATCCGAAGGATCCGAACTAGAACCGATCCGAGAATCCAAATGCCTAGGCCTAGTCAACACAATCAAACTGGTCACCTCGGTCCGACACAGTCATCACTGATCTGACATGTGGACCAATCTAGACTCGCCACGTCAATTGATCCAGACACGCCAGCAGCCACATCAACTTCGATCCATTTACCTTGATCCAGATCGAGGATCCAACCTAGAAACCCATTAGATCTGGCCCAACAGAATCTGGCCCACTAACCATATCGAAGCACAAAACAAAACAGGCATAGAGGCCCAAATCTGTTTGCAGATCCAGACCCGGTGGGCAGTTTCGGTCAACGTCCTGATCAACATCCCATCAACGTCCCGATCAACATCCCGATCAACGGTCTAGTCAACAACCCGGTTAATGCGGAATGACTAAGTTAACTCGGCCGTGTCACTGAGTCAACTTGGTCACTACGGCATATCGGAGACTCACTAGAATATTCGCCGGCGGCGATGGTAGCTTCTCGAAGGTGACATATAGGATGGCAGAGGCGGCAGCTCCGTCGAACGGCGGTGGCGGCGGATGGCGGTGGCGGCAGACAGCGGCGGCGGCGGACAACGGCGGCGAGTGGATTTCACACGCAGATCTTTTTCTGGCACGTACGGGCGTATGCGATGGCTGATTGGAGCGATGTTGGTGGTTGTGTCCTTGTCTCGGCGAGAGTTTTCCCATGGTATATTGTGCGTTTCCTAGTTCAATACAGTTTGTGAGGTCGAGCCATGTAAAGGTTTCAAGGACTAAAATAACAATCCGAACATGGTTTTCTCGACGTACCTTCGTCGGATTCCGGTGACTGAGATATGGGAGAACGATTTCCAACATCTGTTGGTGTCAAGCTTTTCTGTTCTCTCAGATCTCTTGGAATTTCTGCAGAGTTTCGACGTTCTAAGATATTTGATGTAGAAAAATAACACAAGGGACTCCTTGAAATAAAAAACATTACCTAGCGTTTCAGGAGCTGAAGATGGGCCTTGTTGGGCCTTTGATTTAATTCAAGAATTTTGATCCGTTCCGTTGCAATTCTCCCTAACTAACGAGGAATTTTCCCACGAATTCTAATCATGATCGACTTGATCGTCACTTCCGAAAAGTCTTGGGTAGTCAACCCTCATCTAACTCTCAATCTCCCAAGTTTCCTCTTGGAGTCCATCTCTCTCACAACAAACTCTAACCATCATGGTTTCTTCCCCTGAACTTCTTTCTCTTTCCGTTCTAGAGCCTCTACTGGTTGAGAAGGCGCAGACAGGTTCCTATTGATATCACTTGGTGGTTGCTGCAAAGTGAGCTCTGACTCTCTGACAACCTTCCTCAGAACTGACACATGAAACATATCATGGAAATCTGCCAACTCTGGCGACAACTGCAGGCGATAAGCCATTGCACCAATCCTCTTCACAATAGGATACAGACCCATATACCTCGGCTTAAGCTTTTTAAACTTCCATGTCTCAGACCCTCCTTGGAATGTTCTCATCTACAGGTACACTAAGTCCCCTACTTCAAATTCCAGATCTTTTCTACGCTTATTTGTATAACTCTTTTGTCGGTCATGAACTTGCTTCAGGCAATTTCTGAGCACCTCCACCTGTTTTACCGTCTCCTGAACGATTGTTGGTTCTACAACTCCGAGCTCCCCCACTTCTGTCCAACAAAGAGGTGTGTGACATGGCCTACCATAAAGAGCCTCATATGGTGCCATCTTGATGCTCGAATGATAATTATTATTGTAAGAAAATTCTGCCAGTGGTAGATATTTACCCCAATTACCTTCCCAGTCTAGTATGCAAGCCCTCAACATATCCTCCAAAGTCTGAATTTTCCGCTCCGATTGACCATCTATATGTGGGTGATAAGTTGTACTCATATAGACCTTATTCTCTAACGCCTTTTGAAAAGCTTGCTAAAATATCGAGGTGAACTTTACATCGCGGTCAGACATAATATTGACAAGCACTCCAGGCAACCTCACAATCACATCCACGTACTTCTGCGCCAGCTTATCCGCCCCTTCTGTCTTTTTAATCGCCAAAAAATGAGCAGATTTAGTGAGTCTGCCTACGATCACCCAAATGGCATTCTTCCTGCCACTAGTCTTTGGCAATCCTGTAACAAAGTCCATAGTCACCATATCCCACTTCCACTCAGACATTGGAAAACTCTGCAATAACCCACTAGGCACTTGATGTTCCACCTTTCCCAACTGGTATGTTTGACTCTGAGAAACCCATGTAGCCACATCCTTCTTCATACAACCCCAATGATAGTACTGCTTCAGGTCCTGGTACATCTTCGTACTCCTAGGATGGATAGAAAACTGCGAGTGGTAAGCCTACTATAAGATCTCTCGCCGCAATACCTCATCCTCAGGCACACACACTCAGTTCTTAAACAGATACATCCTATTTTCCGATATGTGATATCCTGACACTTCCTTGCCAATCATCTTGCCCAATGCTTCCTCTTTCTCTTGGGCTTGTCATATTATCCAGAGCATATTAACATGATTAAGTGCTTCTAGCCCAACTGTGTCCTCCTCTATAGAAATTTCATATAGACCGAGAGTAGGCAACGTCCCAACCAACTCTTGAAGTTCCTTGGTGTCTGAAACATCACTCCGATGTCTACTCAAAGCATCGACTAACTGGTTGGCCTTGCTAGGATGGTAAGTAATCTCCAAATCATAGTCTGCCAATGACTCTAGCCATCTGCCAATGACTGTAGCCATCTGCGCTGCCTCAAGTTCATGTCCCTCTGAGTGAAGTTGTACTTCAAACTCTTATGATCTGTGAAGATCTGAACCTTCCCTCCATACAAGTGTGCCCCCCAGATATGTAATGTAAAGACCACCGCAGCCAACTCTAGATCATAGGTGGGGTAATTAACCTCTTAAGGTTTCAACTGACGTGATGCATATGCAATGACTTTCTCCTGCTGCATCAAAACACAACCTAAACCAGACCCACACACATCAGTGTACACCACATATGGTATTCCTGGCCTGGGAAGTACCAACATTGGCGCCTCTGTCAAACGCTTCTTCAGTTCAGCGAAACTCTTAAAACATGCCTCTGTCCACTCAAACTTTGCATCCTTGCAGGTCAATCGCATCATTGGCTTAGCAATGCTAGCGAACCCCTTGACAAATTTCCTGTAATAGCCTGCTAACCCCAGGAAGATGCGAACTTCTGTAGAACTCTTAGGTATTGGACATCCAGTTATAGCTGTAACCTTTTATGGATCTACATCAACTCTTGCCTCAGAAAAAACATGCCCCAAGAACCCAATCTGCCTATGCCAAAAGCTACACTTGCTCAGCTTGGCAAACAACTTTTCTCCCTCAGCTTCTCCAACACAATCCTCAGATGCCAATTATGCTCCTCTCTACTCCGAGAGTAAACGAGGATGTCATCAATGAAAATAATCACACACTCATCCAAGTGATCACGAAACACGTCATTCGTCAACTTCATGAAAGTTGCATGTGCATTTGTCAACCCAAATGGCATCACTACAAACTCATAATGTCCATAACGTGTACAAAATATTTTCTTTTGCAAGTCCTCCTCAGCAATCGCTATCTGGTGATAACCTGATGCCAAATTGATTTTAGAAAATCATGAAGCCCCCTCCGAGTGATCCAACAACTCGTCTATCCGCGATAGGGGGTACTTGTTCTTGATGGTCACTTTATTCAAGCCTCTGTAGTCAATACAAACCTTGAAACTACCATCCTTTTTCTTCACAAACAAGATTTTTGGTCCCCATGGCAAACTACTTGGACAAATAAACCCCTTCTCCAACAAATCCTCTAGTTGCGTCTACATCTCTGCCATATCTGTTGGCGCCAGGCGGTTTAGCGCTCTCAAAACCGGTGTTGTTCCTGGTTCCAACTCAATAGTTAAGGCATCTCCTCTCGCTAGTGGTGGGCCCTTCAGAGGCTCAAATACATCTTGGAATTCAGCAACAACTGGTATCTCGCTCAACTGGTATCACGCTCAACTCCTCTTCTCCTTCATCCTTTGTTATGGTTATTGTAGCAAAGAATGCCTCAGCCCCTCTCTCCAGTAGATCCTCTGCATGCAGCATAGAGATAACAGGAACGTTACTCTCCTTTCCGCTCAGGGGATGTATACCCTTTCCTTATGGTAATCCAACAATGCGTGGTGAGGTTTGACCAGTCCATGCCCAAGATCACATCATAGCAGCCTCTGTTCATATCTGCCAAGTTGCCGATAAACTCTGCGCCTCCAAAACTATAGGGACGTTGACATGAAGGCCTATAGCTCCCAACTTCTCTTTGCCAATTGTCTCGATCGTCTTAGACTTTGGAATAAAAACACCTTCAATGGACCAACACTGTCATTAGGGGACTCATAAAGCTATTCGTAGCTCCAGAATTAAACTAAGTGAAAGTCGCGACACCCCCAACCTAGATTAAGCCTACACAAGTCTAAACTAAGTATGCTCCACACAGACAACAAGTTCAAACCACGAAACAAGAAAAAAAAACTAAGAAAACGTATTGCTTATCGACTCAGCTCCCTCGTAGTCTCCTACACCAAATGCTCGTTGTTGTGTGGCATGACGCTTGGCTGGTGGCGCGGGTAATTGCCTCCTCTGTGGGTACTCCCTCGAAAAATGTCCCTGCTGACTACAATTGAAGCAACCCCTGGGTGCAGCTGCTAGAGTCTTAGCGCTACTGCTGGTGTTGCTAGTGTTGCTACCTGTCTGATAGATGGTACCACCAGCGGTCTCGAACGGCAGTTCCTAAAGATGTAACTTGCCTGTCCACTAGTATGACACATGAAGCATTGTCCAAGATGGTAACGTTGGCAACGAGAACACCTCGGTTGTCTTGATTGCTCCCTTGCCTTCTTCTGAGTTTCTGGAGCCTTCACTGCCTTCTGCAGCTGTGACCTGATAATCATTTGTTCCTCTCCGATCTTTTGCGCAGTAGCTACCTCTACCAACTCCACCATAATGCCGCAGAACCTCACTCGGCAACGGTTTCGGATATCCTCTCGCAAACCCCTATATAATCTCCTCATAAGATCTTCCTCGTCCATGTGTCTCCCTGCAAATCTGTGAAGGCGGCTGAACTTAAGCTCGTATTGCGGAACAATCTAATCGTTCTAATGAAGATCTAAGAAGGCATTCTTCTTCGCATCCATGGCCTCTCGCGGAAAGAACTTGCTGGAGAACTCCCTCCTGAAGTCATCATAGTGCAACTGGTAACACCCATTGACCATTTGTACCACTCCATCCCACCAAACCTAAGCATCTCCCTTCAGGTACTACACAACTAATCCAAGACGGAACTCAACACGACATCTCATATTGTCTAACTTACGCTCAAGCTCCCTCCTTGAGTCATCAGACTCAATAACATCTACACAACCACGAAAAACCTCCTGTCCCATGTCCCTAAGCTTCCTCATGAGCTCCATGTAGGTGAATCCATAGCGGTGAGGAACAGGTGGTAGTGGTGGAAGACCCTGCACATACACATGCGGTGCATCCTGCTGCACCCTAGCACCCTGCTCCCCCATCTGTCCTCTAAACCTCTCTCGGAACCTCCTAATCTCTTCCAAATCGGCATCATTATCATCCACATGCCCTACTCCTGGACCAACTGGCGGAATAACCTGCGGAACAACTTGCAGAGCAGCTGGGGAACAACCTGTGGAGCAACTGGAGCAACCTGTGGAACCCGCTGAGCAAATTGCGGTGCCTGCTGAGCAAACTGACGAGCAAACTCCTGAGCAGGTGCCCGTGCCGCCTCCTGAGCAACACGCTGAACTGCCTCTTGAGCAGCCTCCCTAGGTGCTGCTTGAGCAGCATCCCTAGTTGCTGCTTGAGCAGCCTCCCTAGTTGCCTCCTGAGCAAGCTGTATGACAGCATCAACATCAACCTGTTGGGAAATATGTTGAACAACATGACCCTCGGCTCTCCGAACTCCCTCAGTTTGGCCCTCAACTACAACAGCTCTCCTGTGGCCTTGCTGGTCGGGAGACGAGTGGATGTAACTCTTCGTCTTAGCACCATCTGAAAGAAAAAACAAGTAAATTAAACTTTACCTGAGAACAGAAGAAAAAAACAACTAACGAAAATAGAACAAACAAAACATTTTGGTGTCTTTATCTTTTAAAAATTCCCTCAAGTCCCAAAGTTTGAAAATCGTTGATAACCCGATTCCATCACTATTCTATCTCCTGACCGCCTCTTGGGTCAGAATCAGGACGACAAACCTGCTCTGATACAAAAATGTAACATCCGTCTCATCAACCCTCGAGATTGGTGTGCTACTAACACTAACTTGCCAAACACACAACTCCGAACATTAAGGATCAACTCATAAATCTCATAAATAATGTCTAACACCGAAAATCTCCAAACAAAACCAACAACTTCAATAAACCAAGCCTAAAACCAATAAATAAATAAAATGTCTAAAAGGCTAAAATCAAATAAAATTGTTGATCCCAAAACAACACCAAAAACCGTCCAGCTCATCTGACTATTCGTCAGTCTCACTTGAAAAGGAAAAGGGAAATAGAGGGGTGAGTGACAAAGGAATCACTCAGCAAGGGGGGGATAGCTGCGTATGCAAGTCTGCAGACCCGGCTCAGCAATACAACAACTCTAGACTAGTCCTAGAACATGCAGCAAACCTGGCACCTAATGCGCCCAAACATAGCAAAAATGACCCTATCCTTCGACTCCAGTGATCGCCCACACCCTCTGAAGAGGCTTTCTAAGCATATGATAAGTGTCCATACACACTGCCGTTGTGGATGCTTTATCGATCTTAAGGCTACGAACAACAGATCGACTTGCTGCTCGCACCCTCCGCACACATGACCCCGGGATAGAGCACCCCGGATCTGTACCCCATGCCCTGGTCTCCACATCCATATCAACATATACATATAAAATTATAAATAACACACTAGAAAACATCAAACGAGACAAGCAACAATGATATCATCTATTATCTTAAGTCCGATTTAACAAATAATAAAACAAATAGACTCCAAACACAATCGAACAACCAAACAAGACATGTTTCGGTGCTAATCTAACAATAATTGATTGCTAAACCAAGAGCCTATAAGGGTGTTTACGCGGTAGCTCCTTACCTTAGCAAATCAAAAGAAAAGTGCGACTTCTGAATCCCAAACACCTAAACAAACTCTGAATATGAAATCAGGACAAAAAATCAGTCGGATTAGCCCCAGAATGGAGAGAAACTATTTAGAACGGAAAAGTGAGCCCCACAGGTCAAAACTTACCGAATCCAGTAAACTGGTCAAAGTCATTGAAAAAGTCAACGCTCGGAAAAAGTCGACGGTCAAACCCATGGTCAACGATCAAATCCGATCAACACAGTCAAACTGGTTAACTCAGTCTGACACAGTCATCACTGATCTGTTATGTGAAACAATCTAATTTCGCCATGTCAACAGATAGAGACACCTCAGTAGCCACATCAACTTCGACCCATGTACCTAGATCCAAATCCAAGATCCGAACCAGAAACCCAATTGATCTGGCCCAACTTAATCAGAACCACTAACTAGATCCAAGCCCAAAACAAAACAGGCCCAAAGGCCTAGATCCGGTTGCAGATCCATACCCGGTAGACATACCCGGTCAACGACCCGATCAACGGTACAGTCAACAACCCGATCAACCCGAGTTGACTGAGTCAACTCGGCCGAGTCAACAAGTCAACTCGATCACGACGACAGGTCGGAGACTCACCGGAATATTCCTCGGTGGAAACGGTGGCATCCCGGTGGCGATAGCTTGGACGGCGGAGGCGGCAGCTCCGGCGAACGGCGGCGGCGGCAGCGGCGAATGGACTTCAAACGCAAATCTTTCTCCGATGTGTGCAGGCGCATGCAGTGACTGATTGGAGCGCTGTTGGTGGTTGTGCCTTTGTCTCGGCGAGAGCTTTCCAATTGTATATTATGCATTTCTTAGTTCAACACGGTTGTGAGATCGAGCCGTCTAAAGGTTTCAAGGAAAAACATAACAATCTGAACATGGTTTTCTCGACGTACCTTCGTTGGATTCCAGTGAGTGAGATATGAGAGGAAGATTTCCAACCTCAGTTATTGTCAACCTCTATTCGACGTTCTAAGCTTTTTGATGTAGAAAAACAATACAAGGGACTCCTTTAAATAAAAAACCTTACCTAGGGTTTCAGGAGCTGAATATGGACTTTGTTGGACCTTTGATTTAATTCTAGAATTTGGATCTGGTCCGTTACATTTTCTCTTATAGAGTGACCATCCGATTCTAGTGTTTTATTCTTTTGTGAAAAATAGAATTTGTACCAATGTGGATCGCAACCATATTGTCACAATATAGCAGCGTTGGACCAACTACATCAATGTGAAGATCTTCTAGCAGATTTCGTAATCAGACTATCTTCTTGACGGTATAGGCCATGATTCTATACACTGCTTGAGCAGAGAAATGTGAGACCATCTTCTGTTTTTTAGATTTCCAAGATATCAAGGACTTTCGAAGAAACACATAGTAGCCGAAAATAGATCTTCTAGTGTCTAAGAAAGCACCACAGTCAGCGTCCGCAAAGGCTTTTAACTCTAACTTAGACTTTGCTGAATAGAAAAGACCTTGACCAAATGTACCTTTAATATATTGTAGTAGTTTGATCATATTGAGCTAGCTTCTGAACCGCAAAACATATGTTAGGTCTTGTAATAGTCAAATAGATGAGTTTTCCAATAATACTTTTGTAAGAGTCTGGATCAACAATGAGTTCCCCATTAACCTTAGACATTTTCGGATTAGTTTCCATTGGTATTGTCGAAGGTTTACAACCAAGTAATCTTATATAATCAATCAACTTCAAGTCATATTTTCGTTGACAAACTAAATCCCATCGACAGTTCTTGATATTTCTAATCCAAGAAAATATTGTAATGTGGATGCGTTTTGGATCACTGCGGATTGGAAAGCAAGCTTCCTCCAATTTTAGTTAATCATGAAATTTTATGACGTTCATTAGTCACTTCTCCACTAAATTCTCTCATTAAAACATATTCATATACTATGCAAGATACAATTATTTACATGAAAAAGTTTGGATATGATCATATAACGTTTTTGGATGATAATAAAATTTTGTACTCGTTATTAGAAAAAGCACAAACATCGAATAAGTCTTTCCATATACAATTGAGATATTATAAACATTCTAAAATGTTTTCGCAATTTTTTAGGTAAATTCGAAAAGAAGCGAATGACGAGACGAGCGTGTAAATTATCTCTTTAGATAAATTCGAAGAGAAGTCAATGATGCGACGGACATGTAAGCTAAAAAGATAGGTTAGAGAATAGACAATGTTTTTTGATAACAATGTTTAATACAATGGTTTTAATGTTGGTGATGTAGATTGATAGTATATGTTTTGAGGGAGTGAAACAAAGCTGCTGACAAAAAAATAGAATTGTAACGCCCGTTTTGAGGGAACCAAGGTTAATCAACCGGTACAGCAAAAACAACCAACTTGAACTTTAAACGCCGCTTCTAACACAAACCTGTCAAAACATATCTGAAAAAAACAAAGATGGGAGGGACAAGAAGAGAGGGGTGAGTGACAGGGGAATCACTCAGCGAGGGGGTGAATTGCTAGAACACGCAAGTTCGCAGATCCGACTTAGCAAATCAACACCGCCAAACTAGTCATAGAAACATGCAGCAAACATGGCACCTAAAGCACCCAAAGAAAACACAGTATTGGTCCTAGACAGCTTCAGTGACTGCCGACACCCCCCCCCCCCCCCCCCC